>JANIJG010024653.1:0-61328 GCA_024611175.1 Megaceryle torquata
AATAGGCTACTAAAACAATATCGGTGTTCTTCTTTTTTTTTTGGACTCGCGCTCAATGGCTTCTCTGGGAGGGCGCTGGGCCGGGGGGGGGGGGGGGGGGCGGTGGAATGTGTGTTGGACCAGTGACATAACTCTGTTATGAAGTATCCTCTGTTAACTGAGAACAGCATCACAAGACTATGTTTAGTTAGTGCTCTTCTACTTCCAGTACTGGCAGCCAGTCTTTTGCAGCACTGACCAAGACAGAAGTCCTTTCAATCAGAAGACACATAAAACAGTTTTAAGCTGTGACAAGGTCATGGCCTGAGTACAGACAGGCATTTGTTAATACACAAGCCAGCCTTTAAAGCTACAGGTTTTAAGTTAAGGAGATAAAGTTTGGCACCATTCACATGAAGCCAGAATTCAGTGGCCTTTGACCACAATGTTCCATTAGAAGATGAAAACCCCACAGTAAAGAGAGGACTACTCTTTCCTGCTTCTGTTTCTAAGCAGGAATAAAACTCTGTAGAAGTGTCTCAGATAAAAAAATAGAAAAAGCTTCTGGGTAGAAGATAATCTTTCTGCCCTGAGCCAAGCTCCCACATTTCTTTTGAAATTGGTTATGAAATACTATTCATTTTCCTATTTCAGGGAAATAGGAGAAAAATAACGAAAATGATTTATGAAAGTCATTAACAATTTCATTCTCATCCTTTTGCGAATTACAGAACTCACCATATAAAGAACATACTTTAAAAGGATAAAATTTAGGCAGATTAGAAGCCTGTACTATTTTACCTCTGTGTTGGCACAGCAGAAGAATCACAGCATCATGAAGCTGATGCAAATAGTGTTATAGGTAGTACTAGTTTTAGCATCAGGTCAACTTCAGTGTTTTATATGAAGTAGAAGGCAGCTCCCAAATCAGTTATGTTAGTAGTAACTTCAAGAATAATGTCAAGACTATCAGTTCAGAAGCAGCTTAATATAAATTCAGGATATTCTTACCTGCAAATGTTGAAGGTCATCTTCCTGAATATTCTGGGACAAGTTGTATACCTGCGAGAGACAGTAAAAATTAGTGTAACATGAAACCATTATCTTACATTCGTGTAGTCTATTTTTAAAAATTTTTACCCCCTCTAGAAAAGTCTAAAGACAACAACTAGTAAGGTGTCAAAGAACGCATCTCAAACAAAAGTCACTTCCTTATACAAAGTGCCAGGGACAAAACCACTGGCGACTACCCTAATCCTTCTTAGAACAGCTTCCTTCCAAGAAAGCAAGCCATAAAATAAACCGAGAAGACTGATGAATGCTGCATATCACCACATAGGTCTGAGACAGGAGAACTGAGAAGGGCATATCTGTTTGTCATCCTCAAGTCCAAGTGAATTCAATGATCCAGCAGCTACACCTCCGACACAGAAGTGACTGGATAGTTAATTCATCATTTTATTTTTTTGTGCATGTGCGCGCTTTAAATCTTCCCAGAGAAGTGTGACTTTATCCAGGGAGACTGTGACTGTTTCAATAGCATGAGTAAATGAACTGCAGTAAACTCAAAGATGCATCAATAACCCACAACTTACCCTACCCACAGGAACAAACCAAACCAAAAAAGTCAAACAAAACACCAAAACTGACACCATAGGACAGAAGGAGTGTTCTACACACTCCTGATACTTTCAGGTTGTAGCATGTCTGACAAGGTCACTTGTCATCCCTGAAAAACCTGCTCACTTTTGGTAGATTTAAGGTACAAGCTTAAAAGTAGTTTTGAGCACAGCAGAAGAGAACTGTCAGAAGTTTAATAGCAGCAGCAATTTTAGTTTTAACCAGAGTGTAATTTCACCCCAAATTTTACAGAGTCTTCAAAAATTCGGTAACAAATCTGCACAGCAGCAGCTGCTACTTTGACCTTTTTTTGGTCATTCCCCAATTCAGTGAGCATTTTAACTCAACTTGGCCTTGAATAACCTTGATTCCACACAGAGAAACTTATTTAGTGTACTACACTGAAAATAAGCCATTAAGTATGAAAGCTTAAATGAAAGCTGAAGACACGCAAGTGAACTTTCAAGACATGGCTAGAGAGATACTCTTCACACATTCACAGTGGAGTGTTCCTAACCTTTGGCAAATAATGTCAGCTTTTTCTCACCTGGACAGAGCTTGTCATCGTGCTCAGAGCAAAAACCGTTGCACAGTCTTTGATAGTGGATTGGCTATCAAAGGCACCTTGGGTATCCATGAGTAGTACAGCAACCTAAAGAGTTTTAAAGAGCAGCAATAACTAACCAAGTTGTTAACACTTTCAAAGTCCAGGCCATTGGGATAAATTCTATTTCAAGGAGAGCAAGCCTCTGCCCCTGTATCTACTTATCAAACCTCAGTCAGCTGCCTGCACACACCTACAGCTGACTAAGTAATAACTAGAGGTCCATGTCATCAGCCTTAAATCCTTAGCCTTGCTACACTAGTTACCTCTCCCACAGTTACAGACTCCCTCAGCCCAGGGCGGGTATAGTGCAGAGTAACAGACAGCTCCTATTCATCAGGAGAACTTCAGTCTCAGCTGATAATCCAGCATAGCTCATTTGAGCTAAGGGTAAGATGGTCTATTTTTAGATATGTTTTTAAGTATCATTTTCAGATGAAAACAAGATAATTTATATTATCTGCTGAAAGGACAAGGAATTAAAAGATCTTAATGATAAAAGTTAATCTAATTTCCATCTTTAGAATCTACTACAGTTCTCTTTCAGTTAGAAATGACTGATAAGCGAGAACAAGCGAGTGATTTTTCCCCAGAGTACAAAGAGATCCTCATGACTTAATTGTTTTTTTAGCCAGAAAACTGATTGGTTAGCTATAAAAATTGACAAAACTTCCTGCACAACTCACAACTACTACCTAAGATTACTGTCCCATATTAATTGGTCATTAGATGTTTCCTTTGCAAATGCAAAGGGTATGAAAGTTTAATAACCAAGAGCTTATGGTGCAGGAAAATATGAATAGCTCAAAATACATCACCAGTACTGTGGAGTAAATATTTATTAACAACATTAACACTTTGTTTCAGCATGAAGATAAACACCCACAACCAAACTTTGTAGTTAAACTGACTTAAGAGTTTAAAATGATGCACCAGCTTTGATTAGAATAATTAGTGCCTTTTATCCCACTGTTAGACAGTCCTTTTTTAGGGACAATCTGTTAAAATACATGGAAGGACAAGCTTCAGACACAGAAGCCACTTCCAGTACTTATAGACATGTATTACATTTCATTAGAACACAGCTACAGGCTGGAACACATTCTCACCTCTCAAAAAATAGTGTTTGTTACAGTGCTGTTCTTACCACAGGATTTGTAAAAGTGTAATGGCTAAAAATACCATATACAGGCAACATTCACAGGATAACCCACCCATCACCCTGCACAAAGTAGACTTTGCTCAAACAAAGTACTCTTAGAATGGGACTATTGTTGGAGAATTAAATCTTGCAACACAGCAGGAAAACTCCTACTTGCACTGATAAGGTTTCCAAATGTTATGTAGCTACTGAATGCAAATGAAATCAACTGATATTTGAACAGCCTCCATGAAACCCCCAGCACTGACGGTATACACAGAAAAAAAATCCTTACATACACCTATTTTAAGTCTAACACTTACCTTTGTTCCATTGGGTTTATCAATTACGAACACTTCACTCCAAATCTGAATGCCAGTGGTTTCCCGTTCACATCCACCTCTCCATGTAAACCCAGTCAATGGCTCAGTGTTTCCACCTATCCAGCAAGGAGAACTCTACAAAACAACAGGAGAAACTTATTCAAAACTAAGAAGGAAATTATTTTTTTGTTTAACATGCTACAATTTAGCAGACTTCATATTGTTCTCATTTTTCTCAGAAAAACTGACAGCACTACACAAACTATTATAACACAACGCTACTTTGCTGTGTTTCAAGGATCATCCACAAAGAAAGGCTTTGAGACACTGAGGAGTGCATGTGCACAGCTTTCAAGTTGCACACACTCAGCTAACTAGAACAGCTCAGTTTTGTCCATTGATTTCACCTTTCACTCACGGTCTTCCCTCACAGATGGGAGAGCTCAAAGACAGTTGTAAGTAGCATGTATTTTTTGTACAGAAACAGCTAAACCTCTGCAAGGAACAACAACAAAAAAAACCAGCCACCTGATCTTGACTTAATCCTCTCCCTTCCCCCTCACAAACAGGTCAACTGCTGAAACTGGCTAAGCATTTAAGCCCCTGTACTAATAGATGCCAGTACAAGACTCCCAACACCCGCATGCAGATGCCAAACAGAACGAGCAAAGACCAGAAGATCTACAATCTATACTTATCACAGTTAAAAAAAAAAAAAATGTTTTCCTTAGTGACTAGAATCCAAGAGAAGATGTGACATTGACAGTTTAATACATGTCAAACAACAAATCAATATTAAAATTACTGGCATGTTGCCCACTTTGGGAAAGGCTATCAGAGTCTAGTACAGTTTGCAGCTACCATTTCTGGCTGATAGTACTGTAACATGGTCTTTGGCCCTTAAGAACAGGCAACAGAGAGCAGTGGTTCACATCAAAGAATCCAGCTATTATATGAGCACATTTAACCCAGAAATGTACTAGGCAAGTAAGAAGCATGAGAAGGCACTCTGAGTAAGTTCCCCTGCAATAGGTTTACATACACTGAAATCCTGTAAGAGACAAGTGGTCAGTAGAAAATATTTAACCAATGAGGGAGCTTACAGAAAAAACTTAATTTCAAAGGCCAGAACACAGCATGTTGGCAGAACAGAAAGAGACGTTTAATGAATTTGCCTCTGACTGCCCAGAGAAGATTGCTAGTCAGGAAAGTGTTCTTTGAGAAGGTCAAAGGGGAGACTTCTCAATTCACTAAGCCATGGTCTCTACCTTGCTGACTCTGCACTGACATTTTCTGTAAGGAGCTCAAGACACATCTCAGAAAACTGCATGAGCAACCAGGGGGCTGTACAGATTTAAGTACTTCCTACAAATAAGTGAAACTGCTCATTTCTAAAAAGTAAAAGGGGTAGGGGACCTGTACACATTCCTCATGCCTAGCAGCACGCAGAGAAAACCATACTGAGAGGACAAGGCACTCACAGTTCTGCACCAGCAACATGGCTTATCCACTGACCATTCTAGAAATCAAAGCTCAAGGCCTGATTTGGGCTTCAATACACCCCAGGATACAGTTTTGCAATGCTGTATCATATTGCACAAGTATGCGTCAATATAGTTTTTCACTTTTCCAAAAGACACTTATATTATTCATATATATCATTCTTATATTCCATTTATCATACATATAAACATATACCTATATAATATACATACAAACATATACACATCTTGCATAAAGAATACTTTTTCCCTGTTTGGTCCAGAAATCTTTATTTGTAGCAATTCAGACCAAAGCTACACAAATCTTTTGACAAGTCCCTCAATGAGCACTAGATAGGACTACATGTGATTTCATGTATGATTCATGTCAGAGAAGACTTTGGTGTCTTAACAGGCACAACTTCAGCTAAAGCTGCTGCATCCTGTGGATAATGCACTTTCAGTCTGTCTCTGACCTTTATATAGGTTGAAGCACTCCTAGGTTGTTACCTGTTTTTCATTAGTTAAAACCCAGTATGCTAACAGCCTCCACTCATCAAGTTGGCTTGAAAGATATTCAAGGGCTGAGAGGAGGGAAAAAAAAAAAATAAAAAAACACCCCACACACCAACACTTTGTTCCTGCATTAAATCAAGCTGGAAGTTGTACTACAATTTTGTATTGGTCACCTAAAAGGTAACTTCTCTAAACATATTCCACGCTAAGGAAAGGAGCAACATAGCTTTATCTGCATAGTGCCATTAGTACACAGTGCACCCTGCAGATTAATACAAGCTAAGGTGGTCATACTCCTGTAAAAAAAAAAATCCAAACACACCACAAACTTTTCAATCTACATTTACTAGTGTTACTGCACCCAACTCCTAATGAGGCTTAAACTGCAACAAAGACCACAGGATCCTGGCAGCAGCTTGACAAGTACATAACTGCTGCTGATTTGTCACAGATTATTCCATTTCAAATAAGCAATCCTAACACTATCAGTGCTTGAAATGAGATGGTCACCTCCTTGAGGTTAGTGACCAATCTCAGACATGCCAAAATCCTACCTGTGACTTCAAGTGGTAGAAGTGAGATCTTTAGAACAGTAACTTTTCTTACGACCTCTAGCTTTTAGTTTAAGACAGGAAAATACATTCTAAAGTATCTTGGCAAGTTTTGCATCATGCATGTTAAAATCCACAGAGGATGATACCCCAAAACTGCTCAATTAGTGTATGAACCAAATGCAGATGCCTTAGCATTTTGACATATATATAGGATCCAATATTTAGTTCACAGAAGATACAGACTTGTAATCAGTACTATTGTACTATGAAACTATTCAAAGGCCTCCCATCCTGTACTGAAATTTGCATAAGCATAGAGAATACCACTTGATTTTATATAATGCAGCAATGCTCAAAATAGGAGGCATTGCACTTCTCTCATACCCAACTCCCATCAATCAGTTTGCAGCAGCTCTGATGCTTGTCAAACTTTCTCTAAGCCAGTTTACATCACTGAGCTGGCAGGAAAATGATTCGGCAAAGTGCTGTGTCTTCTGATGCATAATTGAGATGGATCAGCTCAACTAAGAGCCTGCAAGCCTTACAGCTTCAGAATGCAAATATCTGGCCAGAAGCAATACATGGACAGCGAGACCTCTCTGCTTTGGTAAGATGGTTGTTACAGTACATGGCCAAGTTTGCCTTTATCCTCAGTTTAACTGAAACAAATACTATTTTGAAAGACATCTATAGAAAACTAAATAAACTGATTGCACAATAAAAGGAGTAGAGGCATGATATTACACAAGGCTGAAATGGTATTTCAATCCATTTTGTTTTATGAACTTTTGGTTTATTTCACAATCTGGAAGTTAACATATTTGTTTAAAGCCCACCCTTTATTTTTGAAAGGAACTGTCACTACCTCTTTCCAGCCACCATCTAGCTCAGATTGCTGTATTTCTTGGGAGTTTGGGGTTTTTGTTTGTTTGTGGTTTTGCTGTTTTGTTTTAATATAAAAAGGACACTAGAGAGGGTTTATATACACACACAAAAGGCCATCCACTGAACAGCTGTATCAATGAAAAGTTTACTCCTCCCTAGGTTAAAAGCCTTAAGAAGTTGGGAGCACCAGCTTTCTACTACGTATTCCTCCTACCATATCCTCAGTGTCTGTCCTAGAGCCCTTGGCAAATCAGTAAAAGGAATTCAATAGCAGGCACTACTGGAAAGGAGAGAAAGGAAGTCTTCATGTGCTAATTACCAGCAGCTTCTCTTCAGTATTCCCTTATTTCCTGCAACTGTGAACACAGGTTTACCTTGATTTATCCTCAAGCCAGCTAGCACAAATGTAAAATAGATGCAGTCGTGGTTAGTTTCTTCTACCACAGATTCCAACTCTGAAGAACAGTGACCAAAAAAGGAATGTGTTCTGGGGTTTGGGGGTTTGTTTTTTTGTTTTGTTTTTTTGGGTTTTTTGTTTTGCTTTGTTAAGAGCTTCAAAAAAAAAAGCAACAAAACATTGAATTGTCAATATTCACTGTACCGATTAAATAACACCACAAACTGTGACAGGCAGATGCGTAGGCTCACAGGAGGCCCTACATTACTTTCTCCATATCAGCCAAGTATAATAGACAAGATAACACCAACCAAAAGCTACAAACTAAAAGAAGAAATTAAATTCTGAATGAGGCATTCATTAAGCAATGACTTAAAAGGATTTTTAAAAGAGTTCCCAGATTATGTTTAGAGGCACATTCCAAGCAGCAAATAGAAGACTTTCTCCCTTTCACCATACCTCAGATTTAAGTAGATTTAGCCCTTCAATAGCTACCTGATAAGACTCTTTTTGCAACAATAGGTAAGCTAGTGCTACAATATCATTTCAGGATATCAAGTCAAAGCAAGATTCCTCCATGTCACCACCTAGATGATCCCTTTCCCAAAGGTCAACTAAAAGGCCATCACACTCCTTCACTCAAATCCTTCTCATGCCCACTTACCCTGGGATACAAGTAAGTTCCCTTGCTAACTGCAGGAAAACTGACATTGAAAAAGTCTTAAATACACTTCTTCAGAGTAGAAATAGAGCAGATCACTTCCCCATCCCCAATAAGTAAGAAAAATTTGACCTGCTATATTTGTTGCTCAAGCCAACAAATACAAAGTTAAATAATTGAAATATCAAGCTACTTCTCTCCTGCAGGGAGAATCCAAATTACTCACCCTGTTATACATGTATCTAAGCATGAAGTCCAGCAGAAAAGATTTTCCTTTTCGGAAAGCTCCTGCTACAGACACAACTACTATGTTAAGATCTTTGATGTGTTCCTGAAGCAAGATTTTTTCCAATGCTTCTTCATCTAATTCAAAGTTATGATCATCTTCATGAGCAAGAACAATCTGTATGGGGCGTGGCTTATCCAAATCCACCTCGTCATCTGAGTCAGGCAGGGCATCCTCCTCTTCTTCCTCATAATGCTTACCTGCAAATTGACAGGTTACAATACATTAGTGAGAGCTTAGGACACCAGATATTTCTTTGAAGTGAAGCCTTGAGATCAGCTTTCATTCCCAGCAGTAAAACTGATGTTCTTGGGAATGATTAACAGCAGTACCCTCTGTGTTTTCGTGAGCTTTGTCTACAGTCTACGTTTCAGATCTTCAGCATTTTCTGGTTTAAGAAATTGCAAACTAACTGGTTTTGAGCATCAAAACCCCCTTTAAAGGCTTACATATAACTTCCGTTAAAAAAAATCAAGGACCTTTATCTGGAAAAATATCAATTAGCTTAAAATAAGCTCCAAAGAGGACCAAAAAAAGCCATTTTTAAATTACCACCTCCTTAGACTATTGTAAGGAGAAATTAACAAAATTTTAAAAAGCCAAACGTTTTCTGTCAGTTTTTCTTGCCAACAACTACAAGACTACTGATCTAGTATGTAACCCCAGGATTATATACAGCAGCAGATTACTAAATTGCTCTCATTCCAACACATCACACCTGTGTCACTTCTCAACACAGCACAGACTCCAGAGTGCCTACTGACTACATGCAAGACAAACTCCTGAGCCTGTACAAGGCCTAACATATTTGAGATAAGAAAACAAAAAAGCATTGAAGTTATTTCTGGCTTCCTACTCTTCCCATGATACATTATTAAACAAGATTTAATAAAAGTAGCAACTCTTTCAAACCAAGTTAAGAACATATTCTATACTCAGTTTAAGAATCAATATCTTTTCAGGATCAGCCAGTAGCTGAAAGAACTGTATAACTCAAATGAGATTTTAATTTATTGTTCATTAGTTATTTAGGTAAAACAGGCCTTCAAACAGAGTACAATAGTACCAATATCCTAATTCCTGACTTCCAGAATTCAGGAGTTACTGGGTTGGAGGCCTAAAAGAAAACCAAACAAACTGACTTGTCCAAGATGAAGTCTTTCTTGTTCATGTACCACAACGTTGAAGATCACCCCAGAGCAGAAACAAACTCTGCCACTGGCCTGATTCCACTTCCATCAAGCATCTGGAAGCTGTTCTGTGCTTACAGAATTGCCTCCCACTCCAGATTTGCATTTTGCCATATTATTTTAAAACTTCATTTGCACAAACCTGACTGAAACATCTTCCTACCAGCTACTTATCTCAGAACATCACTGTATAAATTTAAGAACACTGGACTGCTAGCCATACTTGCATTTCCAAGCATTGCTTTAACAAAGACAAAGAAGCAGCATCTTGTCTTTTCTGTGGGATGATGGGCAAAAGCTGGAACACAGGAGGTTCCATCTAAATTTGAGGAAAAACTTCCTTACTGTGAGGGTGACAGAGCCCTGAAACAGGCTGCCCAAGAAGGTTGTGAGTCTCCTTCTCTGAAGATATTCAAAACCCACCTGGATGCGATCCTGTGTCATGTGCTCTAGGCAAACCTGCTTTGGTGGGGGCATTGGACTAGATCTCTAGAGGTCCCTTCCAGTGATTCTGTGATTTCCAGTTACTGGATGCATTGCTTAAAGGTATGTTACATGACCCCCATGATTCCTATGGCAGTAGCCCAGCAGCAGTGTTCCCTTCCAGGATGTGTCATGAGGAACAATGGAATACACCACAGTTTAATTCATTCATGGCAGAGACCCCATCAATACCCACAGGATCTGTCATCCCTGACAGACTTTGCATCCCAAATATGATCCTCGGCAAAAGACTTATCAACAGTGCTCCAAACTCCATTCTGTGCATGTACTGAGACCGAGTTACCATAAACTTGAAAAAATGGTAACATGGTGACCCTGAAATTTTTCCAATGGCTGTCTCTTTAGCTGGTTCTGACAACATTTCACTTCATTGCAAGTCAGAAAGGATGTTTCCACCTTCAAGCAAAAAATCTGTTCTGCCTCAGAGGCCAGTGGCATTAAATCTTTTTAAAAAGCCAACTAATTGGTTTGACTATACTAAGCTACTGTAGTACTTGGTTTGAACAGGAAGTAAACTTGAATTTTTAAATCCTAAGCAGTTAGAACTCAACTCTAACATTATCCAAGCGGGTGTGCAAAACAGCCCATAGCATCACCCTAACTCAAAGTGTTTGCCAAAGCAGGCTGAAAACTTCAACTGCACCAGAAGATCTGACATTGGCAGGAGTAACTTTAAAAAGAAAGGCTATCAACAGGACACCAAGCTACACAAACTACATTGACACAATATTGGTCACCACTTCAGAAGGAGGACTCTCACCTTTGGCCTAAAGCTTTTGTATTCCTAGAAATTAAACAAGCCCTCTTTATTGAAGGAGTTTAACAAAACAGGTTTTGCCCCACATAGGTAGCATCCTTTGTGGACCTGAAAACTTGGGAGGATAGCCCAGGTGAGGTACGAAGATTTTGACAGTCAGAAAGAAAGCCTTCGGCATCACAGCCTAGAAACAAAGGGAACAATTCTATTGATAAAAGCATTAAGATTAGATAACTCAGGAAGAGATGCCTCCGAAAAAAGAGGTATTCACACAATGCATCCAAGCCTCTGCATCTACGTATCCCCCGGGCAACATGTTTAATTTAATCATTTAAACCAGTCTTATATTTCTTGAAACACATACTTCACTTCAGCTGCAGTAAGGTATGTTTTATAAACTAAGGTAGACTGTAAAATAGTCCAAGGCAACTTCTCTTCGTTCACTTGGAGCCTGACATTAACCATCTTTTCCTACCTGGAAGTCATCAGAACATTAGCATACCTCAAAGCATATGCTGTAGCAGCATCCCACTGCCAGTGCAGAGCATAGCCACCCAAGCCTATTCAAGCCAAGAAGCTTTTCAAACAAACAAGTGGTGTGGTCTTTTATCATTAGTTATTTCTAAACAAGTAGATTGTCACCATCACAAGTAGACAGTACTAGCAAGAGCTTACACACAATAAGCCCATTAGCTGCTCACATCTTGTTAATAGCATTCTGCACCCCTGGAGATCACTTAGCTCAGAGAGGACATGATGGAAAATTCACCTTATGCCCTATTCAATTCCTACTAAATTTCACTTACCAACAGAAATTGAAGTCAAGTCCAGAGCATCAAGTTGGGGCTTTTTTGGTTGCTTTGGGTTAAGTTGGTTTGTTGGTTTCAGTTATTGTTTTGTTTGGGTTTTTTGGGGTTGGGGGGTTGTTTTTGATTTTTTGGCTGGTTGGTTTTGTGGGGGGTTTTTTGTTTGGTTTTTTTTTTGGGTTTGTGTTTTTGGTTTTTTGTTGTTTGTTTTGGTTTGGTTTTTTTGTGGTTTTTTTGTTGTGGTTTTTGTGTTTGGTTTGTTTGTGGGTTTTTTTTGTTGTTGTTTTTGGGTTTTTTTGTGCTTTTTTTGTTTGGGGGATTTTTTGGTTGTTTAAAAAAAAAACCAAACTAGCCACCCTAAGATATCTGAAAGCTCCCAACCCATCTACAGAAAATGTCTTCATTGTCATGAATCAAGCACTTTAAAGGGTGGAGAACTACAGTGTTAACAGCTGTGAAGGAAATTTGATCCATCCAGAAAAGCTGGTTTGATAACTTCATGCTCAAGTTGCAGAGAACACCTTTCTCTTCAAGAGATTTTGAACTAGTTTGCAACTACCAGGATAGACACTGCACAATTTAAGCATTTTGACTCTAGAGTAAGTGCTACTGCTCATCCCAGCAGCATAATCAGCATATGCTAGCCTGTCACATGCTCCTGAGCAAGTGCCATAACCTCTCTGGTCATTGACACTACCTTCTGTCTGCTTAACCTATTATTATTCTGTCTAGTTACTATCTCACACAGCACTGGAGTACTTTAGAAGCCTTTCTAGAAGGCTTCAGCATCCTGGGCAGAAGGATCACATTGCACTTTCGGACCAGCCTTTCAAAACCATGGTCTGGGCAAGAAGTCCCACTTCACAGTCCAGTTTTCCGCAAAAGCTGCAGAAGCATTGTAGAAAGTTCTGCTTGTAGTTCATAAAACAGGTGTCCTGATAGCACTGCCAAGTCAAGTCAGGACAGGAGTTGATAAAACTTAGAGTGTGAAGCCCTACTCCTTATCATACCCCACCCACCTACCCCAGCAGGTAGACTGTGAGTTTAAGTTGTACACTGAGTATATTTCTCCTAAATCCCATAAAGTGCTCTTAACTCAGCAAATCAAGTACAGGAACTGATGAGGACTAACTTTAGAAGATGTGGCATTCACAGAACAACCACCCCTACACTGAAGTGTTTTGAGCCAACTGGGCAGTAATTTGGACTTGCAAACCTCATGGCAGCCTCCCTATTTAGGTCTCCATGACAACACATTCAGTACTGCTACAGAGGCAGACAAAGCAAAAGACTCTTTTTGTTTTGTTTTTATATAATGTCTCTTGGCACTTTGAGAAGTCCAGTTCTATCCCAGCAGTGGGGTTACAGACCCAGCACATCCACCCCATACATTCACACTCAGTGGCTGTTTCAGGGGCATGGCTGATGACTCCTTACACTGCATGTGGAATAGCCAGCCAGGCAACACTGCCTCCTGGCAGAGTACTGAAGAGCCTGGTAGATTCATCCAACTCACAGGATTGGTCTCAATGCTGTTGGAAATTTCTGTATGCACAAAGACTGGACCTCAGGTTTCTAGTACATACAGAAAGACTCATCTGTCAAAGCATGACACTAGAGCTTGTAACAGTGTTGCAGGCCTACAAAGTCATAGCTACATTTTTCTTTCTTTCAAGATGTGCATCTGACCTTTAAAACCTTTATACTACTAACATACTCTAGAGTAGGGTCATCTACCACTCTATCTGGAGCTAACGCCAAAGCATCAATTGGACTTGCCCCATCCATTCAGGCCTATTACTACTGCTGTTTGCTACTAAGTCCCTATTCCATTTTGGCTTCTTCCAACTTGAATCATTAAGTTAGAGCACATGAGCCAATGCTTAGATCTGGCTATGCATAATCACTTCCTAACCCATATCAAATGGGCTAGAGAATACAAGAGAAGTAATACTGTAGAGCAAGACACAGTAGGCAGACATGAATGAAAGCAAATATAGCCAAGAGAAGATATTACCAGTCAGTTTCTCTATAAGCTCTTCACTCCACTCAACAACTACAACAGGACTACTATCGACACTCATCAGCCAAGCATCCAGAACAAACACCACTTGTTGAAATGCTAAGTCAGATTTTGAGAACAGTAACTTCTTTATGTACAGACAGTATTTCAACTGAACAAACTCAACTAAATAGCCCATTTCTTAAAGCATGAGGTAAAATGAAAAGCTAATTCCTGCTTCCCCTAAGTACACAGCTAGCATCTGATGACCTATTCATCCTGCAGTGTAAGAGCAAAGGAGTGAGAACAGTCAACTCAACCCGCATGCTGTGAAAATGAGAAGGTCTGCTTCAAGTGCAAGTTCTCCCTTTAATCACCTTAATTGAAATAAAGTAGCAACATAGTTATCTTTAACTTTCAACTCAAATACAGCTTGAGCTCACTAAATAACATCACTCACATTCTTTCATGACAAAATTAAGCACATGCTAATTGCTGAACTTGATTTTAGATACAGTATAGGGTTTTGATCAACAAGCACTGAATGACAATTAGTAATTGCTTCTCTGGCCAGTGGGTTGGACATAGACAACTGCACACAGATGCAGCACAACATTAAAAAAACACAGTATTAAAATAAATCTCATTTGATTTTTAGTGGCTTAAGACATGGATTATGAACAAAGTCTGAAGAGGTCACTTTCATTAATGCAGATGGCTGTCATCATCCTTTCATTTGCTCTATCATAGTTATAAAGACTTCAGGGTTAAGGATAAAAACTCTGTAGGTCTTCAAGCTGGTAGTCTTTAATACTCTGTTGGTACAGAAACCTGCACTTTTCTAGAAACTCAACTTTAAAACAAAACTTCCAGTACTCCTAGATACTTCAGCTCTCAGCATCCCTGAGCTCTCCCCCCTGGTGCTCTACAGACACAACATGTTTGTGTCCGCACAAAAGTAATCCAAGTCTCCCACTCATAGTTCAATACAGATGCACAATAGGTTTCCCCACAGACCTGAATGGTAAAGCAAGGTGAAGTGGGCTAGACTAACCTCAAGCCATCTGTCTCAAAAGTCTTTTTCTACCCCCATGGCCTGAGGGACACAGCTTGAATCAAATGCTTAAAATAAGTTATGAGGAAACTGCTGTACATTTAATGTAATGCATTCTCTTAGAGCTTCATTTCATAAGGAAATTTTCCTTGGAGAGAAAGGAGACAAGCTGTTTAAATGTTTCTTGTTTTGGTGTAGTGAACTGAGGAAAGTGTAGGCATGTGTGAAATGAGTTCCAGAGCGTAGAAAAAAAAATAGGTTAGCCTTCAAACCTTATTTGGACAAGATAAAAAAATCTGGCACATCTACTTAAAAAAAAGAAATCACTAGATTTAAGTAAAAAAATTGTCCTCCCCTTTCTCTTCAGCAGTCCTACTCCATGCGATAAACTCACAGTAAGATCCACATGAAAGCTGTGGGGCTGCCACAGACCTTAATGCATCACTGCTTTCCTACTGCTGACTCGCAAATACTGCCAAGTAGCTCATTTTAAGGCCAGAAATAATTAAATGTTTTGAATATTTCAGCTATAAATAGGACTGATGAACTAAGTTCCAAAGACTTGTTTGGATATTTAATAAGACTGAGGGAGTAGCATAGAGAGGAAGACACATTTGACTCTCTGTTCCTTTGGGGCAATGGGATGTTAAGGGACAGATCTAAAACTGTTACATAAACTGAGGAGAAGCAAGAAGTACCTTAAGCTACAATTCTGACAGGGAAAGAGAAAAATTAAGATATTCTGATGACCTAGATACCTATGAAACATCATAACTAATCAAACAATAGATTTAGTCTAGTTTTAAGTGCTTTAAATTGCTTCTCTATTGAATAGTAGGCATACATACAGCAGTATATAACTCTCCCACAACTATGCAAAAGGGACGTGGTTTAGCAGTGAACGTGTAGAGTAGGGTTAATGGTCGGACTCAGCCTAGAAGGTCTTTTCCAACCTAGATGATTCTGATTCTAAAATACTGATGAATTGGTATTTTCAACTCTCCATTTAAGGAGACAGAACAGCTTGAGGGATATTTCATTATAATGAAGCAATGCGGCAAAAAAGTCAACCATCAAATTCAGCTATTTTCAGCAAATGCATACAAGAGAAAAATAAGAAGGGGTTAAGGCAGAAGCAGCACAAACTCTGACACAACCTAGTAAGCAATAAAAAAAAAATACATGTATATAAAAGGATTACTTTTCTGAAAGCACATCATGAACTTCCTAAGAAATGTTTCTCCATAGCTACAAGAAAAAACTTGGAGGGTAGGGATAGTGACAAAGCATGCTTCTCATCCTTCTTCCACTCTGCCTAAAAGACACAGCTATTATTAGCATGCTCACTGAAGGACCTAACAGGATCTCTACCCACAGTAAGGTTTACCAGTACTTTTCCAACCCCCTCAAAGAATGATGCTTTAGGATACTAAGACTAAGGCAAGCATGAGCACGAGAAGGTCTCTTCCTCACCTTCTTCTCCCCCTTCTTACCCAACCTCCAGGTTCTTGAAGATGGGAATGAAAATAGACTGGAGTTGACAATGCCCTAGTTCACTATGGACTCTGGGAACAATGGGTGAGAGCTCTTCACAAACAATGAAGGCTAAACTGGATCCTTACAGGTCGCACAGATTTGAACTAGACAAGACTTCCTCTTGTATTTCAGTGATTTTATTTAAAGCTGTTTCTCACCCAAGTGATTCAGAGAAGATTCAGTCAGTATTTTCTAATTGGTTTAGGCCATAACTACATTTTATATACCTTGCAATTCCTCATGTCAGCAACTGATAATTTACAGCAATCAGCTAACTGAAACTGAAGTTTTGAGTGAGAAGAGAATAAGGCAAAAGAGATGTCGGCTGCAGCTACCTCGTGTTTATCTTTGGATTAGCAGATAGAACAGGTTTAGTCAACCAGATGCATCTGTAACATGGCCAAAAGAGCTCAACAACAAGCAAACCAAGTGTTCACCTCTGCTGCACAGTGAGATGCACCACTACCACACTCACAGAACAAGCAAGCTGTTGGCTATTCCTGACAGGTTTAAGAAAATAAAGCAAGCCAAAGAGGCTTTAATTTTTCCTTGTTGACCAAACCACGCTTCTAACAAACTGAAGCTTCTAAGCAAATATCTTATAGTCCAGCCTTAAAGGGTGTTGGGAAGCTGAGAGTAAACTTAAGTTCCTGCAGGTGAGAGCCTTCCATTCAGCTTCTCCAGCACTGAACTCCTTAATTTTTTACTAAGTTCTACATTTCACTTCAAGGAATAACAAGCAGTACAAGAAACTGCCTTCTTTAGATCACATAGCTAGCAAAACTGCTAGAGCAACTACCTTCAGACACCTTCATGGAGTATTTCAATTCTTCCTCCCTCTCTCTTCTCAACTGTTCTGTAACCTGGTAGCATCACTAACACCCAAGAGGTGAAAAGGAAGTGTGACCAGGGGAAACACAACATATGCCAATGCAATTAATGCTCAGCTCAACAATGTGAATGGCAACAGGAAAAGCACCCCACAAGTCACATTTAGGGAAAATTGAAACAAGAAAAAAACCACCACACCACACAAATCACACTTTGCATGTGTTCATTTTATATCTACTGGAGGAAGAGATTTTTCATGCAGCTATGACAAAAACAATTTTCAGAGTCCCTGCTGCTAAGCACACAGAGAAAGAGGACTGGGCTGCCTTATCCCTTTCCTACAATTAAGCCGTAATTACTGATACAGCACCTAACCTTCAGAGCCTCACACCTACTCTCCACAACTCCTGAGACTCTGACAGACACTACTGCTGTTGCTGCACAAAGTCCCTTGCTAAGGCAACAGCTCAAAGTACATTTATTCTGCCAACAGGACAGTGCCAGTAAGTGCTTCCTCCTCTCTCCACTGTTGCCTCTTCAAGCCTGTTTCAGTAGCACAGCTGAGTCTTAACCACCCACTCAGCACAAGGTCTCTCCCACTCTTTCCCATTTCCAGCACCACCCAGTACCACTGCCTTTCCTGCTAATTTTGCCACACACTCAACTCTGCCAAGAGTCATCAGCTAAACAAATCAAGCCAGTAGAAAAAGCTATCCAACCTGAACAGTTTTCTACAAGCAGTATCACCTCAGTAAGAGTCCAACGAGCACTAGACCTGAAGACAAACATAATGCAGAGCTACACAGCTTCAACTGTAGAGCACTGGGTTGGTTCAGCTGTACTGCTGAACAATACAGGACTGCTGCCCTCTGTGTTGGCACCACTGTCCTAGGTCCCAACACCAACTTATCTTGAACAAACACAAGGTGATGTGATGTGCTGTGCACTCTACAAGCTCTGAACAGTTGCATCAGCATAACTGAGGGAGAGGCACAAGCTGCCTGACTGGGCACTGGTGCTAAAGGAAAAGTTCAACTTTGTAACTACAGCCTAGAAAAGCTGGAAAACTTCTCCAGACTCTTAGAACTCACAAGTACAGTTAAGAAGCATATTCATGTGGATACTGACTTAGTGATATGTGATAACACTGCAAAGATGGGTAGACAACTGGGCTGTAACTGGATCGGATTGTGGGTTGCCAAAGACTTGTCCATATTTAAGAGCTCAGATTTAGGGTGGGCTAGCCAACACATTTGTTAACTTTCATTTGACAAGGCTTCCCTCCTTTACAAGTGGAGGTTAGCACTAGTTTCAGTTTTATCAAAAAATAGGCTAGGATGTGTAACTGGTAAGAAAACCTTGAACTTAGAATAGTCCATGCTGCACTACAGGTGCCTTTTCTTGAATTTTCCTACTGAATATACTGTACCTACTAAGACCTGTCTCTACTGAAGAGTAGATTGGAAGAATTTTGATTTCAAAATCACCAGTTCAGCTGTAACAAGGGTGCTGTAAAACAATTATACTTTAGTAGCTCAGTTTCATATAACAAGCACCTTCATAAGGGCTCAAGACTTATCTTACCTAAGCTTCTTTAGCATCATTCACAACACTTTTTAACACAGAAACCTCAGACACTGATAGCAAAGCAAGAGTCTTAACAACAGGAGCGTTTTTTAACATTTTCTTGGGACAGCAAAGGCCACTGTTAGGTGTGCACTACTGGATATTGTCAAGCCCAGTGGTGAAATAGCATTGAGGGTAAAAAGAAAAGAGTAATCCCAAAGGTAAGGCAACCCACACCATCCTCCTGACAGCAACAAGCACAGAAGGGGAGATGGTTACTATTTCTTTACATCAAGTTCTCAGACTAGTCCAAATACATCTAGCTACTCTATCTGCTTTTATACAGGACATTACACCTACCATATGCTGGGACTACAAATGGTTCAATAGTTCTCTTCACCCAGGTGAAAGAGGAAGGAAAATACAACTGTCTGAAGACAGTATGTTTAATATCCCCTCCAACCAACAGTTTAGTCTTTGTAGATCATATTTATTGTCCTCATTCTGTAGATCCATGACATCTTTCCTTACAGTGTATAGGGGACAAACACTGGAGAGATAAGTCTAGGTTGATAGTGTGCCGCTCTTTAAAGCTCACAAAGGCTTAATTTATTTAGTCCTAATGAGCTACAGAAATGTCAACAACAGTTTAGACCACAGAACAGCTCAGTTTGATATTTGATTAATGAAACAGTGATATGTCAGCAAGTCAAAGTACTTAGACTGAGACTAAGAATAACACTCAGTTTATCAGAAGCCAACTTCCAACCTCTTTAAATACTTGTGCCACAGATGCTGCTAGGAATCCTGCTTGTTTGAGAAGACCCTTGAAGGGCAGTCTGGTGCTTTTAGTCACCTCTGCTATCTGAATGTTCATAGTGGATATCATGTTTGATTTTCCATTAAAAAAGTAAGCTTAATAGCAAAGAGTTGCAATTTTTAATGCCCCATCACCATTTTATTTTGAAGGGGTTCCCCCCCCCCCCTTTCAAATCTCAGGGCATAACATGCATTAAGTTTTCAATAGCTACTTATTTCTACAGTACTATTAGCTCTAGAAAATACCCCAGTTCTATACCCCAACCCTCAAAAGCATTACAACTTTTCCAAACAATTTCTGTACTAAGCCTGACATGTAGCACTGAGAAATATTTCCTTTTCAGTATTTTGTATTGCTTTCCCTCCCTTATCCCCATGACAAGCTTAAGACTTTGCTACTTGGAAGATAAGTAATAACTGCCTCGAGGGCAGCTTAAAGGCCATGTTTAGAATCACATCACTATCAGAACAAGAGCAATTCCTTAGCATTAGTTCAGAATTAAAGTATTTTTTAAATTATTTATTTTACAAGCAAGATGACTTCTTGTTTTAAGAAAGTGATTTAGTTATATCAAGAACCTTAACCAATGTTCTACAGCAGCCATTTTCACTACTATGCTTTGCTTAAGCAAAACATTAAAGGAAGCCAAGCTCTTACTTCCATGCCTAGCAATTCATGTACTTCCAGTGACTATTCCTCCCCTGAAGTCAGCACTGTGATGATTTCCATATTAGGCAGAGGATTGACCGATGGTACCTTTCATTTGCCATTTATTTAAGGTTCTCCAAACAGATCACACTACACAGACCAAGATAAATACAAAACCACAAGTCAAAGCCAGAAGACTCCTACATTTACCTGAGAAGCTGAAAATGCTGAAAGTGTTGAGGAGCAGAGGAGAATAAGACAGAGCATGCAAGTGTGCAAGCAGTAGTATCACAGGATTAGTCTTACAGAAATAATTAAAATAATTGCATTTATTCTTCCACTCAGCAGTGCCAGCCTGTCTGAGAAGATGAGAGGGGAGAACAACTTTCCCAAGGATGTACAACATGCAAGAAGTAGACCTAACAAGTCAGTACAAGCAGCTGACACATGCTCAAACAGGTTTTTATAATTTTCAAGTAAAAAAGCCTTGCTGTCCTTGAATCATTATACAACACACTGCTCAAAAGACACTTCCAATATTTTACTGAGACCAGTAAGAACTTGTAAATTCAACATGACTATCTCTAAAGTGATCTGGTTCTGATCTCACTTGAACAACACTCCACGTCTGTAATCTGTACAACATTTACTTAGTTCAAGTCTTAAACTCTGCTGCCTTCCAGGTTTTTGCTTCTATTTCAGTCTAAGAGAAACCTGCCAAGACTTGCAGTAGCACACAAACCCCACTTTGCCATGCAGAAGTCACTGGTACATAGGGCTGAAAATGCACTCAGAACAGAACGGCCTAGGTTGGAAAGGACCTTAGAGATCATCTAATCCAACCTCCCTGTCATGGGCAGGGATGCCTCTCAACTAGATCAGGGTACACAAGGCTCTGTCCAACTTGGCCTTGAACACTTCCAGGGAGGGGGCAGCCACAACATCTCTGAGCAATTTATTCCAGTGTCTTGCCACCCTTGTGCTGACGAATTTATTCTTAAGATCTAATCTAAATCTATTCTTCCAATCAGTCTTTTGCTCATTATATACACTGAAAATAAAGCTGCAAATATATCTAGAGCAAGAAAAAAAGTTAGATGAGACATTTCCCCTCCTAGCAAAAGCTATCGGAATATCCCTCATACCATACAGAAGCTGTAAATAGACACTGAGTAACCAAGCCTTTTCCAAAAGGCACTTTGTGCAGTCTTACAGCTTTGACAGTTACCTATTCCTCCAGGATACAGGAAAGCAGGGTGATTCTTTCAAAAGAAGCTGGTCTTTCATGCATCATTTCCGCAGAGGCCCAAATGGACTTCTCTTCCACATTATATTTCCTATTAGACCTGTTCAAGAGTTCATCAAGCTGGCATCAAACAGGAATTCCAATACCCAGTTTACCTGGATGCCATATGGCTCGCTAATGCCATCTTTGGTGTCAAACATTCTGCTTTATGGTTTTTTCTATCTTCAAGAGAAGCCAGCTACTAACCATCAAACAGAAAAAAAAAAATATACGCTAATTTTATAGTTATTAGAAAAGGGAGAATAGACTTATTTAGCTTCATAGACCTTACTAAGCACACAGATCTATTCTCACACAAGCTACAAACCAGTCTTGTTAGCTCAAGGAGTAGCACTCCCATGGAGTGGCCAGAATTCTCAATGACAGACTCCAGGTAAATTAACTAGATAGCTTTAGGATATGTAAGTGCATGAACAAGCTGCTGTGGAGGTAATTCATTGAGTGAATTTACCAGCTAGGAATGTATGCTCCCTCAGAAAAGCAAAGATGGAGAGTAAGCTCCTTGCTTTGCTGCAGAGTAAGAACTCCAGTTAAACACCAACAGCTGTTACTTGCCTAGCATTAATTTATAGACTGTATTATCTCCCAGTAACTTGTTTGTACAACTACAGTATTCTGGGTGTTACCTTCAAGTCTTAGCACATAAATTGAGTCAGATAAGAATTAGCAGTGGGGAGGAAAGACAGATCTTGAAATTCCTCAGATTTCATTCCAGGTTTAAGTGAGCAGAGGGATCAACTTCCAAATTTAAATGCCTTCTGAATTCCTCCAACTTTTATAATCAGATGAGTTTCAAAAAGCATGCTTAGTAAGGACATAAAATCCTGCTTTCATGTAAATGAACACTAAACAATCTAGTAATTTTTCACAAATAAACAAAAGTTAAAGGTCAGACAAGTTAACTACCAATGCTCTCAGAACATTAGTCCCTATTACATATTTTACTGCTAGAAATTACTTGATTTTAACTCATGTCCCAGTAGACACCACTTATTTCATACCAGTCACCTCTTTGCAGCTAACTGAAATAGACAATCTGAGCAATGTTTTCACCTATATTTCAAACTTGCTCATCTGTTTGTTCTGGTGTTTCAAATACAAATCCAAACCCCACAAATGTATTCATGTAAATCAACTCCCTACACAGCACTATGACCCCAAAATCAACTACAGGATGAGATATTCTTCATTTCAAGAACAGCCTTCCAAAAACATGTAAGGGTATTTCAATCTTTCCTCCAGGACATCTCAAGAAGTTCAGGTTGTTAAAAATGTTTTGAGAAAGAGCCCTAGCCATTCTCCAATAAAAGCAGTCTTAAGAACCAGGGCAGGTTAAGTACTTCTAAAAAGTTCCAGTTGTTTACAAGTGACAACTACAGCAGGCCTGCCTATGCAGAAACTTTGAAAACAGTTTTTTGCCTTGCTCACCTTAGATAGTTGAGATTAAAGACAACACCTTAAAATACTAATGACTGGCGTAATAAGTTTTTTAAATTAATGGAGGGTTTAGCAAAAAGCTGGAGTAATGCACTTAAACTGGCAGCTTGCAGATTACATTGTAAGCACAGCACGCAGCAACACTAAAAATAAGGAAACAATTTGGTCTGATTTTGAAGTTTAAAATTTACCATTTAAAGAGTGCCGTGCTAGGATAGCAGAAGTCATCCCCAGGACAGGGCCAGTTCAAGACTGTGGCGCAGTAACAAAAGCAACTTCAAATCCAACTTTTCTATGTAAGGTGAAGTTTAAGTGAAACTTGGCAGGTGTCCTTATGAATGTCCTTGGAACAGTTAGAAACTTTTAAGGACTGTGCCAAGATAAAAAACCGTCTGATAACAGGCACAAAGTTAATACTAGTTTTGTCACAGTGCTGAGGTAAAAATCTGCAGCCCAGCTTGTACTGGAGACTAAAAACACTGCAGTTCATTACCTAAACAAGAACACAATTTAGTTTACATGGATTTCTGTCTATCACATCTGGTTTTGCAACTGGGCAAAATTCAAAAGTCAGAGATACTATTGCCATTAGGAGAGAACTACCCTTCTACCGCATTGAAGGAAAATCCCCAGCCCTCCTCCCCCTCCCACAGATCTACTCATCCAGTTTAACCAGCTTGAAGTAGTGTCCCTATTATTAGTAGAACAAAAAGATAAAGCAATCTCTCATCTATCACAATATCTTGCTCCAGTCAGCGGTACTTTATTAGTAGAGTCGGTAAGCAAACATTCGTCACTGATCTTTAACCGAAACACAGACTGCAGTTGGCACAAGGTACCTGAGAAATATCAGCACTCCTTCAAGACCTGCCTCAAGCTTTCCAGTCCATCCAACAAAACAAGAGCTTCTTGGCCTCCCAAACTAGGGAAGGCTATCATATTAGAGGAATGCTTTTATGATAGTTCAAGTAAAACTGTTTTGTGTTAGAACTATTTCAGAATTGTCTTTAAGTTGCAGGCAGCTGAACATGAAAAAGGAAAGACTAGAGCCTTCCTCAACCTTACTCCCTTCTTTCAAAAGAATTCCACTTGAAACGCTGCAGAGCTATTGCCATCAGTGACTTTAGGGTAAGCCAGAACATAACAGCTATTAAACAATGTTTAGTAATGGTACAGGAGGAGTTACAGGCCTCTCCTGTTACATTTCTCTTCTTAGAACGATTACTTAGAACTACTACTATGGTTCACTTCTATATTTTTATAGATACCTATATTTATAGATTTTTAAAATATTTATAGATTTTTATATTTTATTTACAGAAAGCTCTTCTGCAGGCAGGCACCCATCAGCCACAGCTGTACATGCAGACCTTATGAAACAAGTTTTTCCATGCCTAAAGTACACAAACAATTTAACAGTAACACACACATCTCCACCACTATGACACAGCTACCTCAAAGGCCATTTATTACAGGTGTGCCAGCACTTTTGACCCTGAGAAAGTTATGCAATAATCTAATTATTTGAGATCATTCAACTACATAGCATTGAAAACACAGACCCATCAAAGAAAATTCAGCAGTGCTGGCAGAGGGGGGGAAGAGAGAAACCAGTACTCAAGCAGTAAAGCAGTATTGTATCTTCATTTTCCACCTTAAATCATTAAAATTGAAATGCTTGCAAACATTTCCACATGCTCAGAAGCACTGCCTTTTCCTCCCTATAAAAAAATGTCAGTAGAGTAGCCACTCTGCAGTTTCTAGTTGGGTTGCAAATGAAGCAGTTGAAACCAACAGTGGTGCATGCCATCGGACAGATTTTGTTTAATCTTGCCCAGTCCAATCATTCTGCTTCCCAGCTGAGCGAGAGCTATACAAGCAAAAGATGTTAAAATACTTCAGTGCTCTAGTGCAGCGCTAAAAACCTCATGAGATTCAACTTAAGCGTTCAAGTCAGTACCATCCTTACAAGTCCCAGGTCCTCCCTCATGCAGAGTACAGCAGAGCTCTATGGTTACAAGAGCATAAGGTTATGGCAGAGCAGCATAGAAACAAGCTCTCAGTTTTTAAGCTATTCTTGAGAAATAACCATACTAGCAAAAAGCCCATACTGCGCAGACTCCAGCACATCCGAGGCTAAACACCAAGCGAGAGACATGTCCCATTACCAGCAGAGGCTGTATTACAAGTACTGACGGTGAAGCGCACGGGGTGCATATCGGGGACGGGCCAACGCGGATCAGCCATGTCCTTCCCCCAGCTGCCCAAGGCCGCTCCCTTCACAGGTAGACGCATCTCCGAGGAAGTGGGCACCCTCCGGGCTGCCTCGCTCCGGCCCCGGCAGCGTACCAGGCGAGCGCCCCGCGGTCCGCCGGGCGGCACCAGCCGCATTCCGGCCCGCACCCCCTGCTCCTCACGTGATGTATACACGGAAAGGCGGCGGGGCGGCTCGGCCACGCCGCAGCGGGTAATAAGGTCACGGACCGCCGGCCCTTGGGCCGCCCCCACTCCGGTACAGGCCGCCGTCAACACAGCGGGAGGCGCCGGCCGCGCAGAGAGCGGGGTGACCCCGCTCGAAAGCGAGCAGCGGGCCGAGGGGAAGAGCTGCCGCGCCACCTCCCCCGCCGCCCCTCGAGGGCAAGCGTCGGGGGTAGCGGCCACCCCCGCCATTTTGAGGAGGGGGGAGACACCGGGACCTCCCCTGGCGCCGCCCGCCGGCGGGTCCCACCGCCCAGCCCCTTGCCTCTCAGACGCCCCCCCTCCCCAAGTACAGCCCCACCACCGGCCCGCCGCCGCCCGCCCGGGGAGGGGGGGACCGCGTTACCTGCCGGGTCGGGCCGTTGGCGGGCCGAACCCGCGCGCCGCGCCGCGTCCCTTTCCGCCATCTTGTCCGGGTTTAAAATTAACTCGCCGTGACGTCAGAGCTCCGCCGCGAGACCTTTATCGCCCGCCGGCGGCGGCGGTGGCAGTGCGCGGGCAGGGCGGGTCCTAGCGCCCCCGCCCGCCCGCCCGCCTAGGGGCGGAGCGGCGCACGCGCAGCCCGGGCTCTGCTGGCCCAGAGACGCGCGTGCCCGCGCACGCACCTCCCACACGTGTCCGGGCCCTGTCGCCCGTCTCGGGCCCGGGGCTGAGGTGTCCGCGCCTCCCTCAGGGCCCCGCACCCCGACGTCAAAACGGCGTAGATCACACAGGGCTTCAGCGCGCTGGGGGAGAAGGGCGTTGGGCAGCTTGGAGAGCAGTAGGGAGCTTTGGCACAAAGGGATGAAGGTGGCGCAGCTGGTGGGGAGTCCCCAAGACTCCATGAAACACCTCAGCACCCCTAGGATTCCTCACTCATAGGCCCTCTGCTCCTAGCACAGCTTGTTCTGCCACCAGGGCCATCCTTTAAGGCTACCTGATGGCATCCACTTCTACCTGCACTGAGCTGTTGCCCCACTTTGCTTTTCCACCTCACCTGGCTCACAGGGACAACCAGGAAAGCAACCCAAGTGCTCTTAATTCCTGGCAGTAACGCCAGCTCCACACTCAAGCTCTTGCTTGCTGTGACACTGCTGCTGCATTTGGGCTGGAAACGTACAAAAGGCCAGCTCTGAATCAGGTCAAGCCACACAAATTCTCCAGGGACCAAACATTCCTGCTGTTCCTGGGCTTTGTACAAGACTTGACCCTATAAACTAAAACTGACCTTACTGTGTCCTTTCAAAAGGCCAACTGATAAAGCTAGCTGCCTTTACTGCACAAAGGTTTTAGTCCTGTTGCTAAAGGTCACGTAAACCTTCCAAATTGTAACTTGTTACAACAGCACCATGTGAAGTGCTCAATAGCTTTTTCAAAAACCACCCTCATCGTGGTTAAACTCTCTATAGAAACCATTTCTCAAAGACTTCAGCTATGCTAACTCACCTGGTCCTGGAGATGTAACTTTTGAGTGACAGCAATCTAAAAAACAAGGAGACCTTACTTCTGCCTAAATGAAGGTGGAAGGAGATCAGAAATCTTCAAAGCAAAAACCAATGGGCTATCATGCCACCTGGAAGTGCTTCCCAAACCTCCAAAGCCTGCTTTTTGTCCTTTCCTACTGAGGTAGCACATGAGGGTTTTCCTAACGCTGGTTTGCATTACAGCTGGTGCTGTGCTTACAGTGGCAGTCCTTGCCTCAGAGAGTTTAATGTCTAAAACACATTAAAAAGACATTAAAATGTTTAAAAGGTGCTGTAATCACAGCAAGTATAAACTGAAGAAGATTACAATGATCAAACTAATATATATCCAATTCTAGTTATGCCACTTGTAATAATAAAATCTGCAATAATGGAAAACTGTTAAGAGCTTTATTAGCCTAGCTTTACATCTGCATAAATAGAAGCAGGATTCAACCCCTTTGTACAGAAGTGCTGGTATGAACACTAGAAAAAAAAACATTGCCATTGGCCTCTTGCTGTTTGATGCCCTCTACTTATTTGGGGGAAATGAGTGTGCCATTGCCTGTCCGTCTTACTTCACTCCAAGTCAAGAGGAAGACCTTCCTTGGTGTCAGAAGGCAGGCAGAGCACATGCCGCATACAGAGGTATTGCAGAGATACACAGCAAATTAGGCAAAGGGAAATACCTTGAAGTAAAACACACTGAGAGCTAGAAACTTAGTCTTAAGCTCCAGCAGCTCAATATGAAAACTAAGAAAACAGGAGGGGGGTGGGGGGGGAGCAAACAACAACAACAACAAAAACACCAAAGAATTTTCTCAGTTCTCAGTAAACAGCCTTATTTGTGACCAAGTCTGGAACAGTTTATGTGGAGAAGAGTTTGAAATTGTGCATAGACAGACAGATTTCTGCTTCATGCAACAGGATTTGCTGCTGCTGTAATGTGAGGGCAGAAGTCAAGAACTTGGAGGTCAGAAATCTCAACCTTAATTCTGTCCTTTTATGTTAGCAGGAAGGAAAGAGACATTTTCTGAGCTGAGGATTTTGCTGCCAATGTGTGATCTCCTGGCTGCAAAGGTCCCTATCTCCACCACACTCACAGCTGTGTCCCACTTTCCTCTAAGCCAGGCTATGCAAGGAGTTAGTACTGAAACTGCTTAAGTGAGCCCTAGATTTGGCATGAAAAGATCTTGGGAGCAACTGTGCAAAATACTGACATGCTGCGATGGGAAGGGACCGCTGGAGCAGGAGGACATCTCTAACCTGCAAGTGCAGGTTAAGCCAGTAGTTGCCTCAGCCAGCAAAGGCACAGTTTTGTGCTGAAGACAGCATCTTCTCCGGGATTTGGCTATGCTGTTTTAAAAAAAAAAAAACTCTGCTGTCCCAAGTTTGTCCCAGACCCACTCTGGGCCAGTCAATAGAACCATTGTCCTCAGTGCAATGAGCCAGCTGTTCCCAAGGAAGGGGCTTCTTAGCCACCAGCCTGGGAGAGCTGTCCTCTCCAGCAGCTGGAAGGGAAAACAGACACACCACAATGTCTCCTGGCCTTCAGACAGCATGGTATGGCAGGGGACAGGACAGTTGCTGATCCAGGCAGGCAGAGGCACTGGACAGTAGAAAAGGCCAGATCAGATTTGGGTTCTTTATGCCTTCCTGTATATAATGCTCCTCTATCCCTGTCAGCTAACCTGGGCAATGCTGCGGGGTTTGTTTAAGGTGAAATGTACGATGATAAATATGTGAGACAATCACCCACCTGAAGCATGCTGAACACCACTCCTGGGCTGGGGAACAGAGCAATCTCCCATCCTGTAGGTCTGAGGGTCCTGGGATGAACTGGAGAGGTCCCTGTTGGCAGTACCGCACTTATCAACGTCTTTCCTGATCTGCTTCAGGCTGTAGAGTCCAAACTGGGGACAAGGTGAATCTCAGTCATCCCTCCAGGCTACACAGCACTGTCGGAGCTGAGGAGGGCAGCCGTGAGATAAAGGTGGTTCTTCTGGCAGCCCCCACCGTCTGCTGCAATAAGGCACCTCTGACACCTTGACTGCAGTCTCTAGGGCCATCCAGGGCTTCCCAAGGGAGAAGTCTGGGGAGGCAAGGAGGGGACAGCCCTGCAGTGGTGAACCAGCGCTAGCACTGGGAACAGCACTTGGGAGCTGATGGTGGTCAGCTGTCTTCCCACCAGACACCACCGAGGGAGCTTCATCACTCAGGCAAGCCTGAGATTCCCTAAGAGTCTCCCACTGGGAAATCTGCCTGGATCTCAGGCTTGCTCCCAGAGGCAAACATGTGACCTCTGAGAGTTTGGAAAAGCCTTGCAAGGCACCTCGTCTCACTTTTCTCTGAAAACCACCCAAGCAACCCCACCAGGACTACTCATGGACTTCACCTACTCACAGCTTCCCACCTCTTCCAGTTGGAGTCCTCCTCCCCTCTGCACAGGGCCAGCAGGTGTTAGAGGCTGTGCTGCCCACTGAGCCCCTGCCTCCTCTGCAGCTGGATCCACCCACTGACTCCTTCTTCCCCTGACCAATCCCTGCTCCCTGCCCACATGCAGAAACATGCTGCTTGGTCCTGCCCAGGCTGACTGGTATTTGCCTCACTACCTCTGGGAGGATCTCAGCCCCATACAGGCAAGCTTGTTTTCCTGTGCATTTTTTCTGATGATCATAATTCCCCAAGAGCAGCTCCCTCAGATTCAGGGGTGCCTTCATCTGTCAAGTAGGTTATCTAAAAGTTGCCACATATCATTAGAGAATGCTCAGTGCAGCCCCGAGTTCGTAGCTACCTGTGTGTATTTGCATCACCCGGGCTTGCTAAAGCAAAGCTAAGGTGGGATGGATCCAAACCTGCTTCTCCTGCAGGCTTCTGTGCAGAGAGCTCCAAGGAAGCGAGAGGCTGTTGGGAGCTTAAAGCAGATTAAGAAGGAGGGGAAAATGCAATTTACCAAATCTCCTGAACCTGCAGCTATCCCACATGCATAGTGGAGATGCCTTTTTAGCTGGCAGGAGCACACATACTCAAGAGACAGCGAGCAGCCCCTTGCATACCACTCCTTTATAGCAAGCCAAGTGGGAGACACTTCCCATTCTCCTCTGGTGATGACTCGAGAGCTGCTCCTCTGGGAAGAAGGGTGAATTTTTGTTGTTGTCAGAGCAGCTCCGAGCACGTTGCTAGGCACCAGCTGCGGGAATCGCCTGCAGGTGCTTTCGCAGGAGGGGTTGGGCCGCTTTACTGGGCAGTCCCAGTGCAGCCCCAGTGCCAAACACCTTTGAAACGCTCACAGCCTGCGGGAGCTATTGAGCAATCTCCTCGGGATTAAGCGTTTAAATCGAGGGGCTGCCGCAGAGCAGGGGGGAAGGGTAGCAGGCAGACTCCGGAGTTACGGTTGCCTGTGAGATACCAGTTTGGGGAGCTCTCTGGTGCGGTGGTATGAGCAGTCTGCCCCTGGACGTGGCAGTCTCACAGGTGCGAAGGGGAGTCTTCTTCCCCCATCCTATCCTCTCTTCCCTAATCGGCGTGTCCGAAGTCTTCGGAGGATTAAGTGGCTAAGTGCTTTTCTTCTTCTCCTGGAAAGGAAGCCTCTGCAGCCAGCTGAAGCTTTCACCTGCAAGCATTTGCTCGAATGGGCTCGGATCTTTTGGGTCTGAATAAGCACGGTGCGATTTCCATCTCACTGTTATGCAAGAGCGCAACAAGATGGGGCTGCTTTTAAAGCCTGAGCTGGATACCGACTCCAGTGCTGCTGAGAGAGTGCAAACACCAGGGCTGCACCACTGCGGAGATGGCTCTGTTTACAGCCAGCACACTGCCTCCAGCCTCACCTGGAGGATATATCTGCCTACCTACTGCAGTGATTTTTTTTTTTTTACCTGCCTCTCTTAAAAATGAGACCAGTTCTGCTACTGGGGAGTGCACATGCACATTAAATGTCAGTATGGTGAAATGTGTTTCCACACAAGCTTTAAACTGGTCTTTCCTCACCTGACCTGGATTCTTTAAGCACCTCTGAGGTTCTGGTCCTCTTGGTGACATTTCCTAATGGCTCCTTAGTCTACCAAGACCACCACAGAGAAAGAACTTTTGCACACCACCAGACTCTAGCTCCCAAACCTCTTGTCCTAGAAAGAGAGGAATTGCTCCAGCTGTCACTGTGATGCCCATCAAATGTCTTGCAGAGATAATCACACCAGCTGCTGAACCTTTACAGCCTCCCTCCAAGGCACAGAGCTGTGTCTGCTTTGCTGGTATAAACAGCAAGACACTTGGTTTGAGGAAGGAGGAATCCCCCGTGGTCCCTACATAATCAGTGATACCACATTTCAGTCCATGCTACTAGTGCTTTTTTGGCACTGTGCAGCAGGCAAGGATCAGCTTACCAGAGAGAATTTGGCATGACAGAAAGTATTCCACCATCACAGAGACATCAGGGTCAATTCAGAGTCTCCGTTGGAAAAATGCTGTGTAGACATTTTATTCCTTAATGTAATAAAATAGGAATGATTGCTTAGTGTGCTGTGGCTATTTGCTGGGAAGCACAGGCTGTAGCTTTTAGAAGATCTTTCATGCTGCAAGCCAACTCCTCCTCTACGGGGCAAAGCATCACTGGGTCGTACTGCTTTGGGTGAAGTGGTGCAGCTTTACACCTGGGGAGAGCACTTTCCATTGAACCCTGTGCAGGCAAACCCAGCTCCTGGTTGGATGTGGTGTTGAGTATGATTGTCCTGGCACACAAAAGGTGCTAATTACACAGCAGAGTTTATTTGCATCCTTTGCAGCTACAGGACTCTGTCTCTGCTGGGTGAGATTTACAGGTCCTCATTACAGTTGGTTTATTCCCAGGGTTTCACATGGTTTCTTCCCATGTATGTACAGAGTAGCTGCATGGAGATGAGTTGTGCTTAAAAGAGGGATTCTGCTGTGAATTCCCACAGCACCGGAGGAGATGAGTTGCAGCTTTCCCTTCCTGGAAGCCAAACCCTCTCCAATACAGGGTCATCCATACAACCTCGGATAAGGCTGCATCAGCCTACTGCTCCATCAGGATGGGTTCAGATGCAATTTAACCATGTGGTCACAGCCCACCCTGCCCAGCTTGGGAGAAGTTTTCAACTAACACAGACTGCCTCACCAAGGACTCAGGTACCTCAAAGACATGGTAGATGTCAGCAGGAGCTGGCATGAGACCCAGTGATGGCAGTACCTACAGGAAACCCCAGGTCAGATGGGGACCTGAGCTTCTCCCATCAGCACTGTGGTCTTACGAAAAAGTTTCTTCAGGGTTGGGATGACTGCTACGCTTTCCTCTGAACCAGGCCTAGATCTAGGACATGATGCTTAACACACTGATGAAAGTGTCTGGATCCAGTCTCTGGCATCATATCAAAGCCTGGGGCTGAGTGTAGACATGAAGGACCAGACCAGTTCTGCTGTCTGCATTCCCAGGTTCAGTCTGGCTTCTGGGCCAAGCTAAGGACACAAAGCAGAATGTGCCATTTAATCTGGCTAGATTAATGTGTGAATTTAATTAGATTTAATCTGCTTTCAATAAAATCTAGAACATGCTGTAGAGAAATGTCTTTTAATCTTTCTCCAAACCTCTTTGTATGCATCTGAGAAGTGGTCCCACAGCATTGCCATGGGCAATTGCAAGGAAATGAAAAGCCAAGTTTTCAAAGTGCCCAGAGGATGGGACTGAGATGAGTGTCCTGTTGTCTTTGGATTTCTTCCAGTCTGATTCAGAGGTTCTGTTGCCCCAAAACCTCCGTGTGACAGACAGCATGGGGAAGGAAGAATAAGGTGGGGAAGGCATGGTCACAGAGGCTGGTACCCACCAGCCCCAGCCAGCCTTGCTCAAGAGGCAGCCAGGCTTGTGTCACCAGGGTCCCTATGTTTGTCTCAGTGCCCTCAGAAATTGCAGAGGGCTGTGCTACTCCACTGGCTTCAGAAGAGCATCAGCAACTTTGGTCTCCCCTTGTTGAGCTGAGAAATGCACTCCCATGGGTCAGGTGAGTGCTTAAAAATAAAGGCAGCCACTCCAGTTCCACCGAAGCAAAGTGCACATGCCTTTGTGAAAAGCACAGTGACAGGTTGCTGCTGGGGACTGTTGGTCCAAGAGCATGGCTGGATCCCCCAGGAAGACTGTACAACAGATCCAGGTGCTGTCCTGTACACTTGCTCCGTTTCAGCTTGCTCTCTGCACCCAGTCGGCCACAAAAAGCACAGTAGCGCACTGGCTTTGGCTGCATTTAGGTAGTTTGACAAAAGAAGGCTCCTGTGGCTCATCACAAGGGAAAACATAAAATTATTTGGAAATATTAATCGGGGGATATAACCTACTTTGTGCAGCCTAAGTAATGCTAAATTGCAAGTTAAGAAATAGCAAGAGAAGGAGAGGGTGAAGGCATTTTATTCGGTTCCTCATTCTGCCTGTCCCGGACAAACACAGCCTGACTGTAGCAGAGGGCTGGAGGTTTAGCTGCCCAAACCAAAGGCAAATTCATTTGAGATCCAGGGATTAAGATACAATCATTTGATCTCAGATTAAACAGTGGATGAGCACCACAAAGAATAGCTTAAAACATTTGGAAAGGTGTTAAGGAAAATCAAGCAGGATTAAACAACAAAATAGCTGCATTAAGCTAGAATGCCTCCCTGGATCCCAGGAAGCTGGGCACCGAAGAGCCTGCCGGCAGGGACAGGGAGACATGGTCTGTGCCATGTCTCTGCAGTGTTTAGGGGTTTGAGCAATTAACTGTATGGGAAGAGCAGAGCAGCTTGACATCTGGGCAGGCAAGCTGTACATGTGTGCAAGGTATCTGGCAGAGCTAGTGTCCCACCCCAGCCCCACCATGCCCATTCAGGGCTCTCTGGGTAAGGTGAGAGGGCAGCTAGGGGTCCCTCCTGTCTGAAAGCAGCCTCAGACCTGGAGCAGAAGGGATCGCAGGGGACCTGGCTCATGACTCCTGTCAGCTTTCTGAGCAGCGTTTTGGAAGGAAAGGAGCACCAAAGTTGCCACATGGCTGTCACTCCAGATGAGGGATGTTTGGTAGGTGCAAGAGATATTTCACATCATCCCAGGCCCCCAGTGCTTCCACACTGGCATTGGCGTCTGGTTGCCAGGCTAATTCTTGCCACTGCCCCCCTGCTTGCAGTACCCTGACCTCTGTGTGGGGAGACGTGGAGCAAATCTGAGAAGCCCAGAGCGTCTTTCTTCCACTGCCACAGGGCAACACTGATGCTCTGTCCTGCCAGAGCAGTGTTCTGGGGGAAAAAAAAACACAAGTGAGGGATAATTCGAGCTTCCTCCATACCATTCAGCTGTCCCTCAGCATTTCTATTTCCCACCCCCTGTCTGAGTTGAAAACAACAGGAATTTTCCCTGCCCTGCACTAGTTTGTCGCTTGTATTGAACTGGTCTCCCTCAACCTCAGGGGAGCACGGCCACCTGCCAAAAGCCCTTATTAGGAAGAAATTATCCAGCAAAAATAGGCTGTAAATGTGCACTCAAGGACGCAACCTCAGGGCACTGAAGCTTGGGCTCTGAGTGCAGTGTAGCTGCTTCCCAGCCTTGATTTGGGAGCCTCTGGGAGCTTTCCCTGCCAGCTTGGTTTCTTTTCATGGACTTGGCCTGTATTTCCTAGGACAAATCATCCAGCACACTCAAGCTCATTTTCAGCCAGCATGGATCATCACTAGCCATTCCCACAAGTTTCCCCATGTCCTCTATGTGCCTGCTTTGGCTACTTTGTTCTGCAGCACCTTTGAAATCATTAATACATTGCTGTTAAATGAATGTCGGTCCCAGATGGGCAGCACCACTCAAAGTTAATGGCTGGGGACTGGCTCAGCCCCTATGTGCTGGTAGCCACTACATGGAGGCTCCACGGCAGCTTTGTGAAATGCAGAGAGCAGCTGTGAGGCTGGAGGACACAGAGCTATGCTGGATGGATGCCAGATCTCCATCAGGTCTGGGCAAAGTGCAGCAAGAGCTGATGGCTGTCAGCTCTTGCTGCATCTTGCCCAGACCCAGGGGAGACCCAGCATCCCAGTGACAGGCAAAGGTTCCTGCTTGTGCCCATTGAGCCACAACATCCCACAGATAAAACACCATCCTTTTCTCACAGTGGCCAAAGCCATCTCCCCACTACAAACATTGGGCTGCTGTCTTTCCAAGTATGTTGTGCCCTTACAAGGCTAATGTGTCCGTCATTAAAAAACACCTTGCAGTGATGAACCCCAAGGCTGGGAAGGGCCCAAGCATGGGACTGCCCAAAAACGTGTAACTGCTCTTCCTTTTCTTCTTGTCTGAGGAACAGCAGTCCTGCAAACCACAGCCCGTTTTCCGGGAAGCTCCCCCACCAGCCACAGCCACCTGGCAGGCGCAGTGACCCTGAGTGATTATTTAACAGCAGATTGTATAACAGAGTGAGGCAGACGTTACATTTCCGTCCCTGACCTCAGCCCTAGGACATGTCCCACTCAAAAAACTTCCAATCTAATCTTTCAGACCTCAGAGGCGCAGCCTTGGGCATATGACACGATTCTTCAGAGAAGAGTGATCACCGGGGACCACGTAGCTCTGGGCAGGAAAGGACTGCCCAGCACATCCCAGTCCCATAGAGGGAGCCTAATGCCCCACCAAGCTTAGCTACATAGCTCAGATCCTGCTGAAATGCCCAGATTGACACTACTCCCTGGTATCCATCTAAATAAAACACTACACTCACCTCTCCATGTCAGGATGAGCTTCACCAGCAAAGTGAAGATGGATGAGCTGGCTTTGGGTAGGGCAAGCCAGATCCAACAGCTCCCCTGAGGTCCAGCCACACTGCCTCTGGGGTCTTGGAGCAGCTGAGTCCCTTGGACCTGCCCCAGCAGTGGTTGTCAGGGCCCAGGAGTCAGTGGAGAGGTGTCTGCTCCTCTGGAGAGCCCTACATAGTCTGAGGCTCCAAGCACATCAGCTTTGTGCTAGTTATGTCCCCAAACAGTGTTGTTCCCAGGAAGATGCTCCTTCATCAGTTCAGGGCAGCGCCCTAAAGCCCTCAACAGTCAGAAGGATGGTGCATTGTCACAAGGAGACAGGCATGGGCAGGCCTTGCTTATCACTGCTGGGCACTTACCAGCTGGTTCAGACCCATCTCATTCAGAAATCAACCAAAACCAGGTTCTCCCGAAGCCTTACCTGAGCAGATGCAACAAGGAGCTTGCCTCTGAGCTTGACTTCAACTTGCCCTGACTTTAAGCATCCCATTCCAGCAGGTCTGGGTGGCTGTGAACAGCCCTACCAGGATGAGCAAGAATCTGCTGGGAAGCTGGAGAGGAACCAGCAGGGTCACCAGTCTGACTGAGGTCAGGAGACATTGCCTACAGGGAGAGGTAGAGATAGCTGACTAGTTAGGAAGGAGAGGAGGCTGGGGTGATTTATCAGAAGTCTACAGTAACTTGGAGGGAAGGTACAGGGAGGATGAAGCCAAAGTCTTTCCAGTAGGTGAAGACAATGTAACGTGAAGCAAGAGACAGAAACTGAACTATCAGTCCTAATGGTTCTGATAGGGTATGAGGAAAAAGTCCTTCCTTGGAAGTGTGGTGCAGCCCTGGGGTATACCCAGAGATGAGGGGTCTCCATCCTTGGAAGTTTTTCAGCCTTAGCTCTGCAGAGCCCCAGCTGCTCTGATCTGGTGTTGGCAACACTCCTGCTCCAAGGGCTAGATGGATCAGAAACCTCCACAGGCCCCTTCAACCAGTGCTTTTATGAGTCCATGACAAATTGGGTGGCAATTCTACACTAAACTGATCTGAAATCAGCCTCCTGCCTTCAGCCATACATGCCAGCTTACATCAAACACTGCACTTGTGCAACTTAGAAAGATGTACCTGATCAAGGATGGTGCAGTCCATGGAGGATTTTGTAGCAGCCTAAGCTCAGGACTGCACAGTTTACCAACAGCCACAGCAAAATTAGGTTCAAAGGGCAAGATAAGAAAATCCAGTATTTAACATCTGTGACTCTTGACACAGCTAGGCTGGGGAGCCAACTGCTGCAACGTAATTAAGTCTAACCGTTAACCAGGGGGCTGAAGAGATAGGATGCTCTCTGGGGAGGAAGGTGCTGCATTATTGAGCCCAAGGCCTGCGTGTGCCAGCACTGGGGATGATCCGCAGCAAGGCATAGGGATGATCCTGTGATGCCCGGCAAGCAGCACATATTGATGCCAAGCCTGTGAGCTGCTACCAAGCCTGACCCCTCTGCACTCTGCAGCAGCAACCAGTTACTGGAGCTCACCTGAAATAAATTTATTTGTCAGGGATGAAAAGAATAAAAGGATGAATTAATCTATTTCTAATAGGTTACATAAACAATTATCTCCAAAGCTCCCTTATACATAATAAAAGGTGGCACAAGCTGTTAGTGCTTTCACTGAGAAGTGATCTGGGCCTTTAATGCAGGAAACATTTTGGCTGTTCCAAAGGCAAACTGCCCTCCCCTTGGGCGAGTCAAATCTCAGCTGGAGAAAGGAGCTTTGGCTTGCTAGGAACATTTTGATTTTGGAAAGATAGTCTGCTTCATTTACAGGCAGTGGGAATTGCTTTGGAGCTAGTGTTTGGATCTTAGAAGCCTCATGTGCACACCTGGTGCCTTGCAGCATGAAGCAGGTTTGGGCTGTATCCTGGTGTGCTGCTGCTGGTGGGTGGACTGGGAGTTCCTCACCCTTCCTGGGGTCCAAGGTCTCTCACTGGGATCAGCTTCTCAAAAAGCCAAGCTAAACGAGGACACAGATTGAACACAGTATTGCTCACTTAGGCTGAAACTGCCACGGCTATGCGAGGTTTCACTGCAAGCAAGCCAGTGCTGCAGCTCAGTCATGCTCCCGGGGCCTGCAGTGCTCCTGCTGGCAGGGACAGCCCCTGCCTGGCTGTCACCCCCTCCAGTATGATGCAAGAGATGCCTTTGCACTTTGCCTCAGTAGCAAACCAGAGCTGGCAGTAAGCCCCCAAGGAAGGCAGCTTGGGGTCAAGCTGCAAGTGGAGGAGGCCAGGGGTTAGGGATTGCAGCTTGCTCACCGTACGGCAGGGTATGTAACAGCTCTAGGCAAAGGGTTTGCCCGAGGAGTGTGTCCAGTGCAAGTGCTCCCTTATCACATATTCACATGGCTGTGTCTATCAGGCTGTCTGTGAGGGAGTGTTTCTACCCTGTTCAAAGGGCAGGAGCTCACAGTTGCTTTTGCAATGTGATCACAGTAACCCACCAACACTTTAACCCTTCAGGACAACCTGCCACGGTGTATTCACCAAGTCACGAGTATTGGAGGTGATCTGGCACAGAAAAGGTTGAGACCCCAGGCCCACACCAGCAGGAAAAATGTCACAGCCTTTGCTGCCTGGCACAACTGCCTGGGGAATGGAGATTCTCAACAAGACAGCAGGGGCAGTGCAGGAAGCAGCCCTGGGGTGCTTGGGTAACTTGTACAAGAGACACAAAGCAAGGGGCTCCCATGAGCCTGAGGCAGAAGTTTGCTAGAAATGCCAAATGGAGGTTGGGGTCTTCTTTTCCCCAGAGAGTTACAAAAATCCATGGCAAACCTTAAACACTGAAGAGACTGTGGTCTCTGACTTTGGGCTGACCCTTGGAAAACACGTGCCCTGGCCTGAAAGATGGGAGCACAGACAAAAGGAAAATAAAAAGAGAGCAAAACTAGGAGGGAAGCAGAGCAAGAGCAAGCCCCAGCTGAAGCCAAGGAGGGTAGACAAAGGAACAGCTTTCCAACAGGCTCAATTATTCACTGCATTATGCAGCTGCTGTACGACTGATGGACCACTCCTGTTCTGAAAACTTAGAATGACAGTATTGTAGAACCAATTAGGTTGCAAAAGACCTTTGAGATCATCGAGTCCAACCATTAACCCTACTCTACCAAGTCCACCACTAAGTCATATCCCCAAGCATATTCCCCAGAATAATCAATTTGGTTTATTTGGTATATCACAACAATTGGGGGTTTGGGGGTATAAGTGATCTGGCTGCAAGTTTGAAGCTGGCTCTGTTCTTTGCCAGAAGTGAAGATAACTCCAGGGAATCGAGTGAGCAGACAGAACTTGACAACACACGGCTGTCAACACACATGGTCCCTGGTGCTGAACTCAGAGCAAAGGGATCTAAATTTCTTGCTGCCATCTGCTGTCCCCTGCCAGCAGGGCAGGCTCAACTCAGCTCTCCCTTCTAGCACTGCCCCAGGGAGCCTGCCCCACACCCCTGCCAGGGGAGGAAAAAGCAGGACCCATTCCCCCCATCAGCCCCTCCTCCCTGTGAAGCACAAGAGGGACCCAAACACCCAAAGACACTAACAGAGAAAAAAACCCAAACAAACTAGTGGCTTTTGTGTCCTAATTCTGGTCACATGCTCCAAAAAATACAGTTGATGGAGTTTGTCCCTGATTTTCTACCTGTCAGGAGATACCTGCTCACACCCAGCTGCTTCAAGCCAGGGCTCTTTGATTCACTGGGCGCCAACCCACAGACTGTTTTCTGCATCTTCCGTCAATAGCCTTGGAGGGGCTTGAGCACAAGCCCAGAAGCATCCCAGGGGGACAATCTAGGCTGCAACTGGTGCAGTGAAAAGCCCCAAGGGCAAGAGAGAAAGGCTGTACAATTCCCAGCACACTGCAGCACATCCATGGTGAGATTGGCACAAAGGTAGCAAGGAGCCAAAAAAGGAGGAATTTTATTTGCAATTCCTTGAGCAAGAGGCTGAGGAGAGGCAGCATGTGCACAGCTGGGAAGAAGTGTGGAGCAGGTAACAGAAGGATCCACATGGTCACTACAAGAGTAGTCTGAGCAACATACAGGCTTTATTACTAGTCTAAAATTGTCTTCATATTTGCTCATACTTGCTCTGAAGCTTTGTCTGGGAGGAAATTTAGCTTTTTCTATTCAGAGACACTCAAGAAAGTTAAATTCAATTTGGTGTTTCAAGAGGCTTTGCCAGTGGGCATCATACCCCACTCACACATGCCTTTTCAGAGCTCAAGTGGCCTGTGATTGACTGTGCTTTGTTCAGTCTGGAATTGTGCCCACAAAGGGGCTTAATGCAGTTTCACTAATCCATTTTATAGCAGCGCTTTTATGTAATCCAGATTAACCTCATGCTATCCTCTGTGCATAAAAGGTCCTGCTTTACAGAGGTGTAACTTGCAGCTAGGCCAACCGTAGCCAGGTGCTGTGCAGTGGAGGATCAGGAAAGACAAATAATCTGATTCATTTGGATATCAGAGAGGGGAAGTAATTCAGGCAGCATCCACATATGCACCCAGATGGATACTTACTAAGAAGTGCCCCTTGCAAGTCAGCATCCCCAATTTGCCTGACAACCTCCAGGTCAGATTGTCTTCATTTCAGTCGATTCCACCCCAAAGCCAGTCATTTCTGGAGCTCAATCCCCTGCCAAGCACTTCTGAATGCAGTGCTCTCCTTGTTCCAGCTCACCTTCACTGTCAGCAAGTAACCCTTAGCCCTGGGAAGTGATGGTCCACCTTTGCTGCTAGTCAGTGAAACAAAGAAATCACTTGAAACTCAATAGCCAATGTGACTATTAAGCAGGTATTCTCTATTACAGCACTGGATGCACAAGGGATCACTCCTAAAATATGCACACCCTAGAGAACTAATTATACAGCTTATATGTAAGAAATATGTACATATTCACAGCATTTCTTGGGATAGGAGGGTTTAAGCAAATAATTTCCCGGAATCCATTTGCTTAGTCCACTCCCTTTCAGTGCAAGCACACTAGGCTCTTGAGGGTCTTCTTTGAGTCTTTGGAGGAAGGCCTGAAGTCTTCTTCATGGATGAACTTTTGAATTTGGTTTAGGGTGCATGCTCCCTGCAGTCTTGATCTGCTGCTGAACCACCAAGCCAGTTTGCTCTGGTTTAGCTCCTTTATCAAGAGAGGAAGGTACTCGCTTCATCTAGTGGGAGGAAAGCCTAACAAGTTATACAAAATGTATACATTTTCATAGTAGGTTTAATCCTTATTTTACAAGGGCTAGGCTGTCTCTTATCATCAGGATAGGCCCACAAGAGAACTTCCTCCCTCCTAACTCAGCCCACCACAGGGAGAGAGAGAAGGCAAGAACTGCAGACACAGAAAAATAATAATAATAAAAAATAATAATACCCCCCCCCCCAATTTATGCCTGCTACTTTGAAATAGTTAAGTTTCCTGCTTCAACTGACAAAATAAGTTGAGGAGCGAGTGCTAGGAAGCATTTCAGATGATCAGGTCTTTCAGATGATCAGGTCCCGAGAGGCAAATCAGTTAAAAGGCTGCAAAACAAGAGCCAGACAACAGCAGAGCTGCAGGTGTTTGGTCCTGAACAAGACCCATTCAGAACCCTGCCTGTTCCTTCACAGCATTTTGTATTTCAGATAAGCAGGACAACCCAGGATTGCATTTTCTGGGCTGTGCCTGACACAAGGGGAATTTGGGACTACGCACCATCTAAAGCCATTTTTGCACTCTGTTAAATACCTTATCACTTATCTATAGGCAGAACCACAGGCCCTGAAAGGAACAGGAGGGGAAGGAGAAGCAGGAGTCTGTTTTAAAGAGTCCTGCAGAAAAGTAGTTGAAAAATACCTTTGCAACAATAGCTGTCCTATCCTTCACTGTCCTTACCTCCTCACCCTCAACAGTTTCCTGGTAGAGACCAGTTTATCCTGGCTCCTCAGGTTATTCACCCAGCCTCAGTTCTACATAATGCAACAACAACCAGTCTGATGACATTCCCCTGGTGAAGTGCAGACTTGTGTGGGAACCAGGGCAGGCATGCTGGCTGTGCCTGTGAGGACCAGTGCAATCCCCAAGGTCAAGCAATCTGCATGGGCATGCTGCTCTATTTCACCACTTCATTAGTAAACCATGAAGAACTGGCAAGAAAACAACTGGGGAATTCAAAGATCTCAGGCTTCACACATTCATCACAGGCAAGCCAGGTGCACACAACTACCTTCTAACCAAACCCAGAACTTCCTAAATAGCATGAAAAAAATTCCATTTTACAGCACTCAGCCTACCAGACACTTGACTACAAAAAACTCAACCAGCCTTGCTCTGAAAGCTTCTCTGCTTTACAGGCTAACAGCACAGACATTTGTAGGTGTTCTGTACTGCTGACATGACCAGGAGCCAAAGGTGTGCTCATGTTTATCTTGCTCCTTTGGTCAGCTCCCTGTTAAGAGAGCAGATAAGAACAGTATCTCCCAGGTGAACACAGCATCAGCCCCTCCACCCGCTGTCTTCTCAGATCTCAGTTGTGAAATTCAGTCTGTACTTGAAAAGGACACAAAGCAAAATGCAGTGGTTATCAGCTTGGTCTCTGTGTTGCATAGCCCTAGATGCTAAAATGAGTCAGGGTTACTGGCAGTGTGTTTTGCAAAAGGTAAACAGCCTCCTGAACAAGCTGTGAGGACAAGTGTGGACAAGTTTCTGATCTACTAGCGAAACTAGGAGCTCTGGGAAAGTTTATCTTAGGGCTTTGCTGTGTCAGGTCAGACTCCCATCCTCCTTGATTCAGGAGCTAACCTCCCAGCTGGGAGGCCTAAGCTCAAACCTCATACACAACTCAAAGCAGGCACAGAAGAGAATGCCACTATTGGGAATATCGATCTTCATGGTCTTTAATAGGAACCAGGAGAATACAAGGTACAGGTACAATGAGTGGAGGAATGGGGAATATCAGAACCTCAAGGGGAGTACAAGATAGAAGCAGCCTAAGAGCTTGCAAATTGGCTTAAGAGCAGCTTCACATGGAATTGATTGCTTCTACAGCAGTTTAAAGACGAGACCTCTCAAACTTTGGTCAGCTATGAGCAGCTTATTGGAGGTAAGTCTCCTGCCAAGGCTATTGAGATGGCCTTGTGATACAAGAAAGGAGCAACTATCCCCTTGGAACAGAAAGACTGACCCCACACACATACCATAGACGAACTCATGCCACCAGGGGTTCTGAACTGTTCTGTTCTCAGTGTGAAAGGAGGTTTTATCCTTAGCCAGGCATTCTCTGGAAAGGTTTACAAGCAGAGTGTCTGGAAAACCGAGTCCATTTTCAGCAGAAATGGAGGTTGTGCTGGCAGTCTTAGCACAGGAGCTACCACTCATTCCTTCCTGCCAGTCTAAAAAAGAGTAAGATTAGTTTCTGCTGTCTCTGTATTCCTGAATATCCCTGATCTATTTCTTACAAAGTTTCAAAATGTGCAGAAAACACAGATGAACAAGCTTTGTTTGGAAACTTTGAGATATAAAAAGGAATTTTTTTTTAAATGATAGGTCATCAAGAATGCAGATGCTGGAGGTAATGGCAAGAGCAAGTTGAAGAAACACTGAAATGTAAATGGTGTGTTACAGCCCATGCTGGAGAAACCAAGAAGAGCAGAGTCACACTTATCTGTGAACTTGGGGTCCATATCCTGAAAGACATGGGGAAGTATTATCACCTTGTTTCTCTTCATGGAGAGAAAACTTAGAATCATAGAATGGTTTGGGTTGGAAGGGACCTTTAAAGGTCATCTAGTCTAGTCTCCCCTTGTCCTTTAGTCTATTAGGGTAGAGATTTTTTTATTATTAGATGAAAGCTATAGCGGGGGGGGGGGGGGAAGGCAAGACTAGAGAGAGCATGTTACTCTGGGATGCTTTGAAATAAATCAATAGCACAGTCCTAACCTGAAATTCTGTGCTTAGTTCAAACTGCTTAATGTTAAAAGGGCACAAAAAGGATCCTCAAAAAGGCACAGACAAGTGTTTGTCTATACAGCAAAAAAAGATGAAAAATCTACACAGAATTACTGGACAAGAGGAACATATTTAAGTATAACTAAAATATTCTAGTCTGAGCTCTATCCTCAGAACTCAGGAGTTTGTTTTGGATTTAAAACACCCCCCAAGAAGACAGGTGAGAATTAAAACCTCATGAGTGGGATTCCCACCTTAAAACTAGTGAAGCTTTAGGTTACCATGTTTCAGACAGAAGCCATACAGTAACCAAAAAAAGATTAGCCAGGTCACTGTCTGACCAGTTTATTTCTTAAGACACTCTTCTGAAGCCTTTTGACAGGATGCTTATCTAAAGCCCACCAATTTAATCTTACTTAGCAATTCCAGTGCTGTGGTTAACAGAAGAGAAAATAGAAGCATAATCTATATTACATGCAAATCCCTGCATCTGTGACATCAAGTTTAAAACAGGCAGAGTTTTACACTTAGGTGATAGAGGAAATATCAACTAATACAAATTATGCTTCCTGAAATATCCAAAGTCTGCTGTATTAACTGCCTAAGTGACAAAAAAATTTTGGAGAGCGTTACAAAGCAAGCAGTCCAACTAGTAACATCTTGGGGCTTACTTGGCTATTAGCCACTTAAATCTGAGGAAAGAACAAACATCTGCAGTTTAATTTTCTTACTAGCTTTAAGAAGAATGAGACCATGTATGTAAAGGTGGCAAGAGAAAATAACCAAACACGTGATGGCTTCTATGAAATTGAATAATTACACCCTGTATTCTCCAGCAACTGCCAACCTCAGCCACCTCCCATGGTACAAGCCTATTTCAGTGTTTTGCTTTGAATACTGCTATACTGCCCTTGCCAGGACTAATTTGTATTCCTGGATCCCAGATGCTTTGGAAACAAGGGTTAATTATCTTGCCTTCTTAATAGCTGCTGGCTCCCTGGCATATTTCTGCAGGATTCCTTTGCATGAAGATCCACTCAGGCTGCAGCTGCTTCATGAGCACTATAGAAGGAAAAAGTTATAATAAATCACGCCAGAAATTAAGACCTCGCATCAGCAGCTGCAGCAGTCAAGAGAAGGAGCAGAGAACTTTTCAGAATTAATATGTGGCTCTAGCCCAGGGAGCTGGCTGTGAAAGGCCAGAACAGGAAGGCCTGGCACAGGACAGATACCAAAGCTGTTTGAACACAAGAAAAGGGAGTGAGGTTATTTCCTTTAGAGAGACATGGCCAAAACATAGCACAAGTGATCTGTCTGAATTATGTTCCTCCACATCCTGTGTGAATTACAGTCCTTGGAAGAAAAAAAAAAATCTTCTATTTTTAACATAGTAAGAAATCTTCTATTTTTAACAGGGAAAAAGTATTATGCATTAGGAGGCTTAATGGAGCACAAATATTTTGTTCTTTTAAACTTGATAGTACAACTGCCTAGAAATGGAAGTTCTTCACCCTTTATCAGATTGGATGCTTTAGCAGTAGAACTTGGGCACATCATAGAGCGTGAAGGGCATGCTGGAAACATCAACGGTATCATGTGAGCATACCTGATCACCCCTCTCCACAACTGTCACTTTTAATGATGCAACTGAGAAGATACTGTCTTACTACTTAGGTTTAAGGTGACGGTTTAACAAGTGAAGAGGAAAAAAATAAAGGAAATCCCTTGTTTTACACATGAAGAATGATGCCAAGTATTTTTCAACTCACACTTCCCTTGTGAATACATTGTTCACATTCTAGTGCACTCCCAGACCATTCCTTGCAAAGCAAAGGTAGGCTGGGAAGAGCACAGATTGATTTAAAACCCGATCTTAATAATTAAGAACAAAAATAGCACAAGCTATAAGAAATTAAGAAAGTGAAAAACACCTCACTTGTAAGACAGGATGGCCTTAGGTGAGATCCTGTATATCACAGCACTTTATCCAGCTCCAGTTTAACATCCACCTCTCACTGTCAGCCTTGCAGTCTGGGAGAGAAATACAGAAGATCTAGTGAACTGTGCTCACTCCTTGTTCCTTAGTGCCTTCCTTCCAGAGATCCTGCAGCACCACTTGTCCCTTGCTTAGATAGGATTCTCCATTCATTCATGAACTTCACAACAAAACAGGTCACATGACATAACTCTTGTGTTATTACTCAGTGAGGGCTTTCTCACTGGTCTTAGACCACCACTACCTATGATGTCAGAGAGCACCACAGTTACCAGCAGCTAACCACACTCAGGAAACACTCGACTATTATCTGCCCAGAGATTGCTTACAAGTTTCGTTAGGCCCTTTGATAACTATTAGTGCATGTAACGATGAGACTGTCCTTGAAGTTGTTGACGTAGTTAGTACTGTCAGCTAGACAACAATTAGTGCTCTCCTTAAGTGAACTGGCTTCATTCTAATACTAAAAATCATACCTGTAGGTCAAAAAGACCCTTGCCCAGGTGAAGACCTTTCCCCTGAGCATGCTAGTAGTGGAATTTTGGAGTCAGCAGTATTCTAATTCTACGTAAATTACTAACCAATCATAATACAGAGGGTGGGCTTAAAAATTACTAACTTTGTAATAAATATAGTGCAGTTTTGTTTGGTGTGCTTGATTCGTGGGAAACCACTGAGCACCCAGGCTTGTGCAACCGTAAAATAAATAAGCAATGTCTCTCCAAGTGTGTGACAGGTGGACTTATTTCACACTGGGTGATGAATCCTCTTTTTTGGACAAGACTGCTTTTTCCTTTACACTTTGCCCTTTCTTTGGGACTATTGCTACCAGAGGACCTAAACCAACAAGGTTTGTTTCCTTAAGGCTAACACACATCTACGACTACAAGCCACAGCATTGCTTGGCCATAGCATCAAACATGTAAATCAATGTATACAGCCACTGCACAACAAGGTTTACAGCAGGATTCTGAAGTTCTCTTTTATACACCAGGTATGTGAAGGTGGGAGGATCTCAACTGCAGCAGAGTGGCATCTAGTTTAAGGTAAATATCAGAACAGTGGTATTTTGTGCTTTAAGAACCCTTCACTGGAAGCAGAGCCCATCATTAGCGTTTTATTTTCCCTTGCCTTCTTGCAGATTATTTCTGACCAAAGCCATGGCAATGCAAACAAAATTGTTTTTGAGATTATTACCACCTCTGTAATTGCCAGAAGGGAATAAACCAATAGACTGAGTAGATGTGAAACTTCGAATGGCTAGAAAACCCACCAGTAGCTACAGATGTGAGAATACAAGGTATTTTCAAAAGAGGACACACACACAAAAAAAAAAAATCCCAAAGATGTTTAAACACATCCAGAAGTGAAAAAAAGAATAATAATTTGAGCAAGCAGGATCACATTCCCAGACTCCACTGAATTATTTAACAGAAGAGACTGAAAGTCTCCTCCTAAGTCTTCATAATATTCAAACAAGTTCAAGGCTGTTCACAAGAAAAAAAACACAAAGCAGGAAAAGGAGCAAGTTGCATTTAATTACAGCAAGGAGGGTTTCAGCCAGTTACAAGCCAGCTTACCCCAAACATTATCCCTCACTAAAAGACAGAATTAGCGACACCACATTAAGTTGTATCATCCCTTTCATAAAGCAGGACACCCAAATGCTTCCTGAATGGTTCCTTTTAAATCTTCTGTTACATCCCCCTAGCGATACAGTCTACCTTGCTGTGGTGGTACAGAAAGTCAAAAAGCAATTATTCCCATTTCTTGCATGTAAGGAAAAATAAATATAAACAAGGAATAGAGTATCATGAGAGCAGATGAACAGATTTTCACCTCAATATATCATTTAACTTCACTGAAAAAGTGATCAATTAGTAAAAATAACATTTAAAGCAAAGCAAAACAAAATAAACAAACCCCAAAGAAACCAGTGGAACAGACACGAGGATATTACAGTGCATATGCCAGCTGCTTACAAGCAGGGAATGTGCATATCAGTGATCATATTTTGCTTGTATGGCTTATGCAAAAGAGACAGAAAAATGCACTGAGAGATCTTAATGGTTTAATTTTAATCTAACAAGTATAGTAATACCACTGCCAAATGACAGATAAACTTCACTCCCCTTGGAGCAATTAACTCTTCACCTGCCTCACTGTTTTGGCTCTGTTCTGAAGAGCAGTGTTATAGGTGAACATGGACCTCATTTGTGGAAGGAGGAGACCAATCTCATTCCTTCCTGAGGACAACCACCCATCCTTATAGGATCAAAAGACAACATTCTTTTCTTTTTACAACAAAACACCAACAAGGAATCTTTCCCGTTCTCAAGTTTTACATTAATAAGATTATTTTTTTAAGGAGAAAGAAGCTTAAATAATTTTTCAGTCTCCTCTTTTTTTTCTTCCGTGTGGCACAAGCTACTCATTTTGCATTTGTGACTTCCAGCTGGTATCAGGTCTTCTCAGGTACACTTGGAACTAGTCTGTCCTTTGTATGATCTGGGCAGCCCCAGGTAAGATGCCTTTCACCTGAACATCTTAGGCACTGAATGCTGTGATCCACTCAGGACACGGAAACATTAAGGTGCTTTTTCCCCCTCCCCCCCCCTTTTTTTTTTCTCTTCTTCCCTTTTCTTTTTTGTTTTTTTTTTTGTAAAACCTGAATGCTTTAAGGGTCACTCATCCTACATCCCAAACTGAACCAACAGATAATATACTATTGCTAATGCTCAAATACAAACAACTTGACTACTGAAACTACTACAAATAGCAATGCAAGTGATGACAGAATAAACAGGTTTCCACAGAACATTCAAGCTGATGAAAGAGAAATGAATGATTGGGAAGAGACCTTTTACAGTTAAAATCATAGGTGGCAGAGAGCATTTCACTAGTACCCAGCATTTCTGTTGGCAGGTAACAAAAACATGGCACATAGCCTTCCATGCTGGAGCTCTCTGGATGCAATTTCTGGGAGAAAAAGCACTGAGGCTGAAAGAGTATTAGCAATGCCCCTAAAATGCCAATCAGTTTGCCACCTACCAGACAGATGGCTCGTATTATTTCAAACCCTACGCAGAAAGAGCTGCTAAGAGCAGCTGTTCTTTAGTTCTCAGTTCAGACATATTAGAACCCCAATTTGAATACCTGAAATACTTATTACCTGAAGCATGAACAAAATGGATGCAGACGGGACAATGATGAGAAAGCTGAAGGTCAGCTGACATTTCTGTGTGTGATAAGGTGTATTTGCCTTGAAATAAAGAACATAGAAAATCCAGTCTGTATCTAAAGACACGTGCAATGCCCGCAGTCTGTAAACATACTGCAACATAATCCCTCAAGGACAAGCATACTGCACAAATAATCTTGCATGAAGGATGGATATGGATAAAATCTGTAAGGACACAATAAAGAACTTGTATGATAATGCTTAAAATAGCTGATAAAATAACTTCTCTCTGCACACTAAGAGCAGAACTAAAAGAAGAGCTAAACACTTTGCTATAAGTTCAGAAGAGGGAACAAACACAGAGCCTAGAACAACAGCTCCCAGACTTCTCTACTGGGATTCCCATTTCTGGGGGTTTAGCCCAAGTAAAACACAACTCCAGTTCTAGAAGAGAGAACAGTAGTTTCAAAGTACTGGGACAAAATAAATCATATTCCCCAAAATGAAAGATTTCTCACCTTATTAATTTAACCTGATATAATTAATTAGCTATATTATCTGCATCTCACCTAGACTACCTTGGGTTAAGTGGGAGGTTTGACAAGTCTATTCACCCTATGAATTCTTTCATGGTCATAATAGATGTATAAGATAAATCAGACAGAAAAACCCCATCAAATTAACTGTCCAGGTACAAGAGTATGCTGGGGCTTGCTTTTTGTTTTAACCACCTTGGTTTCTGTTGCAATCAATCTTCTCATATATCCAACTTTTACCATTTAGTATGTCATAACCACTACTAAACAAACAAAAAAGAAAAGAGGATATGCTAAACACCAAAGATTTAAGTTTAAATTATTGAAAATGAGGATGAACACATTGATACAGGCTTGCGATTTTAATTTTTAAAAGGCCCCTGTGGTGGGACTAGCTATAGATGGCATCATGCTAATGCAAATGGAAAATAGTTTCCTAAAAAACAACCAACCAACCAAACAAACAAAAAAAGAAACCAAACAAAAACCAACCAACCAACCAAAAACAAAAAAACCCACACCAAAAAAACACCCCAAACCAACAAAAAAAACCAAAACCCCAACAACCAAACCAAAAAACAACAAATCAAACCAAAAAACAGCAAACCCAAACCTAACCCCAAACCATCTTAGGTATGAATTCACACCACACACACGTACATACTTATTAATTTTCTATGTTTGAACTACAAATCAAGTCTATACTACTAAAAACTCTGTATGTGCAACATTAACCTGATTAAAGCATTTTATAAATACAAGCTTTAGTATTGCAACATACTTCACTACTTAACATACCGAAAACAAATTCTACATTTAAAATTCTGATGTAATAGTTCTATTTGCCAATTAAGACAACAAATGGAAAAATACTTGCTAATCTTTAACGTTATTGAAAATGCAAATATATTTAATTTTTGGAAGAAAACAATCTTGTTTATACTACTGGTGCTTCTTTTAGGTATTTGAAGATACTACACTGACAAAATACATACTTTGAAGTAAGCTTACGACATGTACTTCTCAGAGGCAAAAAGAAAAAAAAATCTGTTTTGTATTTATGAAGGAACATCCATTTATTATAAAACAAGATAAAAGATATTAGAATTAAGTTGAAACAAGGCAACATTAGAACAACCACTTTAGAGCTTTGTGAGCGAAGTGTAGTTTTAAACTTGCAAATCAAGGTGAACGTAGCTCTTAACATGCTGTCCTCTTCTCTATAAATGGGATGATGTAGAGAAGCAAAGCTTCAAGGTATAAGGGTTGGAGCCATCTGTCAGGAGACAACATTTAACATACTCAGGGCATTTTACTGAGCACAGCTCTCCTGCTGATCAAGATCACCTTTCAGAATCAGACAAGTTTGCCAGTTTCTGCAGATTTCAAGGCTCGCACCTCCCCACCTACCCCCACCAATGGCCCTGCAAACAGGTGTCATTGATATCAGTCTGTCATTTTCTAGACATAAAAGCAAGGTGATGGATCTGGTCAGGAGAGAATGTCGACAAAATTCCAAGTGTTGTACTATACACAAGAAAGACTTAACTGCTATCACTGCCCCTCTTCCTGCCTGAATTATTTATAAAAGTAGTATTTAACAGGCAATTTCAAAGACAAAAGGCACAGATATTTAAGGAAGTCAAGACTCGGAATGTGGCATTTCTATCAGAGTGGCACTGGACATTAATTACATCCGTTTGAGAAAAGAACAGCAGGATGTCCAGCACACCCTTCAGGCCACTCCAGCATAAAGCCACCCCCCGCCTATTTGGAAAGGCTGCCAAGACCCACAGATGGCAGCACACATTTGCCTCTTAAGTGACAGAAGACACATCCTCCTGGTTTAGCCAACCTCAGACAATCTTATTACAGGAAGTCTTAACCAGCACTCCCTGGTTTAAAACACTGTCTTTTCTGGTGATAACTCTATTTGATTATATATTAGGGTTTGCCTTTTTCACACTGAAAGAGTAAGTTCTTCTGCTGTTATTACCTCTCCAAAGTGAGATAAATCTGAAATTATGGACAGTATATTATAATAAAAATTCTGCCCCCAAAGTAATCTCAGTCCATTATTGAGAAGGAGTGAGGGAAGGACAGGAAAGATTTAAACTGTTGACATTTGACAGAGAGACAAATTCATAATAGTTTGGAGAACAGAGTTTAAAATAATATTAGACACTGGGCTGGATTCAAAGTTATGTCTGGAAAAATTCCATTTAATCCAGTAAACTACATTAATTGTTCTGTGCAGATCTGGTCTATCCTATGATTGTTTAGCAGATGAACTCCCCTTCTGTTCTTAATAGTTTGGAGATAAACTCAGCTTTTCAATTTCTGATTTGAAAGAGAACCCATTACAGGAGCTGTTACTTCATAGCAGTAAGCTGCATAACTTAAAAGAATCTTCTGCCTGCAGGTATTGCAGATTTCTCTGCATTTGTTGTTAAAGATACAAAAAGCTTCAGTAAGACATTATCCATTAGGTTTGACTTGTATCACAGTGGATTTAAATGCTTTTCCTGCCAGCTTTCTTTTTATCCCAAACAAATTTCTTTTTCTCCATCTCTCTGTAATTGCAAAGTTGCCGAGCATACTTAAGAGTTCTAGAGGTTGACTCAAAAACTAAGGAAAAAAAGTGTCATTTAGATAGAAACTAATGGACTCTAAACTAGAAATTAAATACTGTAATATATATCTAGCATATATATGTATACTCTAAGATACAGTACAGTATATATGTATATATACAAAAAAGAAAGCATATACAGTATATATGTGTATATATATATTAAAAAGACATCACATATAAAAATAGTAAGAACAATGCAGTTTTTAGCTGCAGATTGAGTCGCTAAAGACTCACCTTTTACAAAGGCACTATAAACACAAAAGAAAACAAGAAAAAAATTATAGCAGTCAGATCAGTAAAATTTACTTACTTGGGACTCTTATCTGGTAGTGATTAAGTACGGTGAGAGCTTCCACTGCATCTGTCTTACATTCCCATTCTAACAGACCAGACAGTGTTTTTGCAGAAGCTGTCAAAATAACAAACAAACAAACAAACAAACAAAAAAAAAAGATGGAAGGAGGAGATCAGTAATGTCACTTGACAGTGTATGCTCTTATCAAAAATGGAATTAAAGTAACTCCCCAAACAGGTCAAAGATTACTTACGTTTTGGATCAAACACTTTGTATTTAATAAAGCTGAGAACTTCATGATCCTCACATAACTGTCACAAAAATAAAACAAGAGGTAAAACTACAGTAAAAATGCACATAAAACACTAGCAAAAATTCCAAGTTCCTGGGAGAGACACACAGAAAAGAAAATACTGACTGTTTGAGAGACCTTCCAAGAATTTGTGGCAAATTATTATTTTAAAAGTATGTTTAGGTTGGCAACTCTTTAGAATACCATTCCATAGTATGCAAAACAAGGTTCCTGTATCTGTCCTGTCCTATGACAAATGTCATTTAATAGGCACAAAATTGTTAGAGTACTGATATCACTACTACCTCAAACAACATACTTAAATAAAACCCAAGTTCTTTTTGACATTCCCACTTCAATACAGTAGCTCAGAAGCTGTACATACAAGCACACCAGTCATGAACCAGAGTTAATTTTCAAAGATTTAAAAACCAGTATCTTTATTGAACTAAGAAAGAACTCGCTGAACTCTCATCAGTTCTACCACTGCCTGAACCTCAGAGGCCCCATAGTGCATGTTTTAAACATCCAGAGTCCATTTAGGACTCCGCTGTGCAAACTGTTCCAAATTTCTCCCCATTCCAAAACATCCTAGCAGTCATAAGAGTAATCATCTCAGAGTGAGTAAATCTTTTGTGAATTCTTGTCCCAACTTTCCCCATAATCGGCTCTGTGTGAGTCTTTTCCCCTTCCTCTGCTTAAAAAAAAAAAAAACAAAAAAAACCCCACACAACAAAATAAACCGAAACCACATTAAACTCCTCAACTTTATTTCCAAGATCTTGTTTCTCATGTTAAAAAAAAAAAAAAGAAAAAAAAAATCCAAACCCCAATAAAAAAAAGCACAGCATAAAGAACCCAAAACCCTGAGAGAATAATGCCAACATTGTGAAAATACAGCAGCTTCTATATAAAGAGGCTACAAACCTATTTTAAAAACCAGTTCTCTTCCAGTCACTATGCTGTAACTATCCCAGTATTTATTTTTTTGAAGTAGCACAGTGTAAAGCTAGGGTAGAGCCCCAAAGCACTATGTCATAGTCATTTCAACTGCCTACCTTTACAAATGTTTCTTCAGTTACACACAGAGGAACATTATAATAATGCAGCACACAAGAGGGTGGTTGGATGATGTTCTTAGATGCTTGGCCAGCACTGGTGAAGCGATTATTCTTACTCATTGCAAAATCCTTGTAACTACTTGTGCCATCCTCCAGTTCAAATATCTGGCTTGGAACTACTGAGTGCTGCTTAGAAACACTGTGATTTAAAGAGATATATATACAGTTAAAGTTTCTTAATTATTTAAGACTTGCACCATTTGCACACAAAATCTGAAATAGAACAAGATAGGTTGGATTTGACACCTTCCTTTAAAAAAAAAAAAAGTAGAAATGATGGATAAGACCCATTAGGGAATAGTTTATTAACAGCCAATCCATGTAATAAGGATATTTATTATTTTATTAATAAATATTTATTACTATCAATAAAATAATAATCAATATACGTAGTAATAAATAGATACACAATAGTTACAAATTGGAAATCATAACTCCAACAGCAATAACAGAAATGCAATGTCATTTTGGGATACTGTCTGTTTACAGCTTCATTCCACTTGCCCACTGGTAGACCGATAAAACATATTTACCAGACATTAAGTCTCTTTCCAAATAACTTGACATTGTTGAGATGTGTGACAGCTCTTTCCACAGCATACTCATCACCCATTTCAACCAGTGCTGTGCCTGGAATGGTCTTCATAAATTTCACCTAAGATAGATAATGGAAAAAAGTTATATTGCAACAAACACTTCAACCAAGTGTTTTAAAAGTGATTAGGAAATGTTTTTAGACCACCCCTGCCAGGCATTTTCCAAAACAATTAAAATCACTACAGTAGTTTCCAAGTTTCTAATAAATTATGCCTTACCTTCTCAATGTTTCCATACAAGCAGAAGAGGTTGAAGACCCTTGAACAGTTCATCTTTAGCTGATGCAACCCACTAACCATGACAACTGATCCAGAAGGATTTCCACCATGCATGTAAGAGGAGGATGCCTGAGGCAATGGATAAGCAACAAGCTCTGGAGTGTCCCGAGATCCCATCCTGTACCGGCTTGGCAAGGGCAACAAAGGACCATGTGACCCTAAGGAGATGAAAGGCCATGCTTTCATATAGTTTAAAATACATTTCACCACTTAATCGTGTATTAGAGCCCACATGTATAACGCATATTTACAGAAGGATGGGTGGGAAACATTACAGCGGTTTCCTAAACACCCCAAACCTCTCTTCCATTCCCTTTAATATTCCAGGTCTCTTCTTACATTACCAAACAAGGAGGAAGGAACTGTTTCATGGTACTATTTTCATAGGTAAGTGAAAAAAGGTATTCCATTAATTATAAATACAGTATCTTCCCTGCACCACACCAATAACACAAACCTATCAGAAGACATATTTAAAATAAACTTGCAGCGATATTACCATGCCTACTTCTAGAGCTACATAACACCAAGAAAGAATATTACAAGGTAGGGAAAACAAACCAAAAGGAGTGAACTTTTAGCCAGAGGTCAGGAAAGAAGATGACACAGCTCTTTTCCAGAGACAAGAGATGAAGTCAGAAGACTGCTTTCCCACCAACAGCTTATTTGGAAGAAACAAGAATACTTAAACCCCTGCATTAATGCAAAAGGAAGCCATCCTATTTTCCACTATAGGTAGAGTCACAAGCTTCAATGACTTTTTTTTTTTTTTAAATGAAGACTACTATGCAATACTTATGTTTTTAGAAAACATCAGTATTACAGACCAAGGCGAGGATTCCTGTTCTTCCAAGACAAAAATAATGTGAAATTCACATAGGCCAAGTATAAAAAGAACCTTTTGTCCTTTTTAGCCCAGCAAAAAGCAGTAATGAGAAGGATACAGTGGTACAGGAGAAGACTGCCACATTACTTAAGGTAGAAGGGTATATCAGAAGAATGAAATACAAGTAGAACTCAGAAATTCTGAAGATGAGAAGAACCTTTGGAAAGGGTAGGCAGAAGGTCAGCCTACACTGTAAAATATCAGAAATATATTTGCAAAGAAAGAGGCAAGCCAGATCACATTGCATCTAACAGTTAAGAGGGTGAATAACTAGAAAAGTCACATCTAACTGGGGTCATTGTTTTCTTAATCCTGAGGTCTTGGTCCAACACGTGAAAGTCACAAATCTTCACTTACAGATAGCACTGGTAACTGCAGCTCTTTATAGCACTAATTCCAAAACATCATTCTTATACAGCCACATAGATATACTGTTTCAGAATTAGCTAAATTAGAAGACACACAAGGCCCACAATTCACAGCTTTGCGTGCAAGAACATCAAAGAGCTCTGTGTTGCATCAAACCATTGATCAAGCTGTGTTGCCATTTTCTAAAGAAAGCTGCTTTCCCAGTACAGATGTCATTTTCCATCCATTGCTATGGTGATGGCAACTGAAAGGAAACATTCTCCCAAGGAATAAATTTGTAGAGCTGGATGCTCTCCATGAAAGGAAGGTGCACAGCAATAAATGCACACAGGTTTCAGTGAATCACTAGCATTTTCAGAATGTGGACTGACAGCACCACAGGTACTTTACAATAGTCAGCTACTCTCATGCTGTAGGGGTCCACAGTTAAGTATCGATTGAATATTTAGAATTCCACATAACACGTAAAGAAATCATAACCATCTGTCATCCTATGTTACTTACCATAACCATCATGTCTAAATGATGATGGGTGCTCTCCCAAAATAGCTTGCCTCTGGCGGCCCTTCCCTCTGTCTAACATGTGGGAAGGGAAAGAAAATAGTTTAGTATGCACAACTATTGACTTCTCCAGTTAAGACACAAAGCTTCTAGTTAAGAAGCAAAAAAGTAATTTGAGTCCTTGTTAATGTTATAAACAATTTCTCATTCATTATACATCAAAAACCATAAGCTGTAGCCCTGGGACACCAAAATTAAAAGACTGCCATCTGTATAACAGATCGCACTTAAGTTGATTGAGGGCAGTGGCCAATGAGGAGATGCAGACATTTAAAGGTTTATGGAAATACCCTATTTTTCCTAAACAGACACCACACATGATTATAGATAACACCATACAGCAGGATTTACCTATGTGTCTCTTAAAACAAATTTGAAATGCAGTACTTTTGAAAAACAGTACCTGAATCATAATATTAGCTTCAACAGCAACACATTTTCAAAGTGGGCTTCTTTCAAGAAGTTTCAGCATAAGCCAACAACAACCTGTATTACATGGTTTCACAATCAGTAAACAGAGAGCATTACATACATGTACATATATATTTACAGAACACCTACTGATTTATGGGCATGCTGAAAGGACTGCACATCAATGCATTATCAGCAGCACATAACAGTTCAATTGAAGAAAAATATCACTGAATAATGCACTTAAACAACTGTCAATCCTTTAAGAAAACCCAGTTCTCTAGGATATAAAGTTAAGCAAGGGGTCTACATTACTGGAGGAAAGCAGTGCTTCACAGCCATAGCTGTATTTTCTAATCCGATCCATGCTTGCATGACAATCTAAATTTCTGGATTTCTTTGAGGTAAGCAACAACTGACTTCTCACAATTAAAAAAGCCATGTTGAAAAGATGGGGCAAGACATTCTTCGGTTCACAACAGTTCCCAGGAAATCTGGCAACTCCAGCCCAATGCAGCTGGAGGCATTTCCCCTAAAAAACGGGAACTTATTTGCATTAGACAACACAACAGTGGGAGATGAAAACACATGTGCCCTTTCTGCTCAGGATTTTGAGGACAGGTTCCAAGTCAAATATTTACTTTGGCAATAAAGCCTGAAGAGACAACAGTGCTGAATGCCTTCAAATATACAGAAAATTATTACTTTCATCAAGTTCTGTTTTTCTGTTCCCTCTGCAGGGTAACAGCTCTCGTTCTTGGCTCGAGAAAGCAAATGGACAGTCTTATTGAGTATTTTGAGCATTTCAACTGTATGCAGTAATCATCTTTCAGAAAAATCAAGTTTAAAATTCCAGTCTGTGGAGCTAAATCCTTTGAAACTGCACAAGGTAATACAGTAAAGGACCATATTCTTCAGATGAAGAATTCTGGGAGAACACAGTTTGACAAATGCTTCCTCCTCGTGATGGTGCAGTCCACTGCTGTCTCCTTGTCCCATACTTGTTCCTTCCTTGAACAAGGTCCCTTAGTAGTGCCAGTGCAAATACTAGTGCAAACAGGCATGGAAACGTGAGAAGTGATCTGTGTTTAAAATTATTATGAAGAATCTTTCCTTTCAGAATTTAAAGTTTGGGGCTTGTTGGCTTTTAGTTTTGTTTTCACATCACTATGTAAGCTGGTATTACCAACAAAAGAAATGCTCCAAAGTACAGCTGGAACTTTCTGGCTGAATGCAAGTAGAATACTATAAAGCCATGTAGGGTTTTTTTAGTTCAAACTATTGAAATATGATTTCATAGCAGCAGGCACTTGTTAGGAAGTTTAAGTGGAGAAATACTATGGGGAAGTCTGTAATTTGGTACCCTAAAGAACTAAAACCAGTTCTTTAACAAAACAAAACAAAAAAAACCAAACCACCAAAAACATTAGCAAATTACATTTCTTTCATAAGAGTTGGGGAGGGGGAATTTTGAAAGGATGTATTAGCATGCTGTCCTCAGAATGAAATTCCTTTGAGGTAAGATCTTGTTTGCTGCTGTCAGATCCCCCCAGTTTGAGTCACAGTAAGTTCAAAAGCTAAACAATGTTGCTGCAAGAGTACGATGAAGCTCAAATTTGAAAACTCTCTGTAAAAAATAAGGGTGAAAAAAAGGTCCCAGATTAATTAATAAGCAAAACTGCTCTTAGGTACCTGCATTCACAATTACTTTTTCAGTGTTCATTCAATAATTTATATTCCTGTTTTCTAGATAAATGGATGCAGGCCACAGCAAAAGAAAAAACATGCTACATACAATATTGCATGAGATATAGATATGAATATGTATGATACAAATCTAATTCTTTTCCTCTTATGTGTAGTAGAGTGATGTATAGAAAATAGAGATAGGCTGTCAAAGTAACAAAAGGGAAAACAAAAGAGTAGGGTAAGAGTTCTTGAGAAAGAGCATGCCATACCTATCCTAAATTTTTCATTTTCCACTGTTTTCTCTGGCTTGTGGAACAGTTAGTTCACGCAGCCGTATCTATCTGCAGACCAATTACATAACGTAATTAGATGCACAGTGTTGCAAGTCAGCCTCCAAACACTGCAATGGATCAAGAGATATGAGGCTCAAATTAATTTCTCAGATTTTTCAAATTCAAACCCTCACATTTTTTCTTGCCCTTCAGTTTCTTCCAAAATCCTTTTTTTAACTAGGAATTGGAGGGAAAAAAAATTAATCCTGATACGAACAGTCATAATCTACAAGCTGCAACCAATACTGTAGCTCCCTTGTTAACTTTTTACAAGAACTTAATTTTGAAATTCAAGCCCTAAGTTTTAAGTCGTACAACAGTTTTACAAGTCCAGCGTCTCTGCAGAATTACTTTGGAAGTGCTCATCACTTGAGATGACCAAAGCCCTGGTTCTCATATAGCCTTTGATAAATAGATACTCTATCTTGGACACATTGTCTTCACTTTTCTAACTTTACATTGCACACATTATTGTACATATGTTACTGAACACTGCACTCAACAGTTACAGATTTTTTTTTTAATAAACACTTTACAGGAGTTAGGCTACACAGCAGTTTGTCTTTACATATATATATTCATAGTTTCCACTGACATGAGTGAAGCTCTGGTAATTTTTACAGCTGAGTACTTAAGAGACAGTACGACTGTACCAATTACAAATCTCCCTATTTTAATACTTAATTATAACTGAGGGGACCTATCTGATAATGCTCAGTTCCAACTATCTACAGATAAGGATTAAATTTCCCTACTACTAGACAATAATTACACTGTTAAGACTGAATGCAATTCTCACATACAGCAAATAATAAAAAGATTACAACGTCAATGATATCAACAAGAAAGGTTCTTAGTTTTGGAGCTTCTCAATTTTTCAGTTGTAATTTTAAGGGAAATAAGACCAACATACATACAAGCTTGAACAAAATGGGTACAGTCTATCATGTTATTCATCCCATACAAATCTGAAGTACTGAAAGTGTCCTCCTTTAAAAAGTTGTGGTGATGGTGCATGCAGTATGCAGACAAGGTGAATTGCAAGTCTGAGGTTTTTTTTTCAGAGGGCTTTTTTGTTTGTTTGATTTATTTTACTTTATTTTATTTTTGCTGATGCCGATGTGGTGCATGATGAAGTGTAGAGTCAGCCTGCTGAAGTCCTCTATCCTTCTTAATGCCTTGTCCAACATAGGGGAAAAGAGTCCTTTCGAAGGAGAAGCAGTGTGCAAGTTTGTAGTTTGTAAGGAATAGTCTGTACCAGGTTTCCTCTCCTCCAAAGAGAGAGAGCTGCTTGGAGAAATGCAAGTCCTTGAGAACTGCGGAGGTGCTTGCAGGTGTGGGCTCCTTGTTGAACTAAGTGGCTCAAGCACACAGCAGTAGGGGGCACTAGGGCTCAGGGTTAATTTCCTGGCTTGTGAACACAGCCTTCAGCAGCACTGGCTTGCTTTGAAATGACTACTGCAATACAGCCTGACCACGTATAAAGGATTGTCATTAGTACAGTCAAACATCTACAGCAATAACATATGAAAACCTACCTCGTCGGCCCAGATATGGCTTAGTGTAGTCCCAACTATCGTTGTCGTTTCTAATGACATTAAGTCGAGTTGGCTGTTCAAATAAAGTAAAAGTGAAAAAGATTAAGTCCTGATTATATATATCTTTCCAGTAAAATTAAAAGAGAAGGGACAAGCATTACCCTTGCATATTCAATTTTTAGTGTGCAGCATCCTGCATAGATATCTGCTCCATTGAGTGCAGCCTTCGCCTTCTGGGCACAAAACACTGATTCAAACATACACATCACGTTAAGGAATTTTTTTTTCCCCAAGGTGTCTCATTCATATCCTTTTCTTCTGATAGGACTTTATTTTTGTAGCTTGCAGATACTTCACTTTTGTACACCTTAAAAAAACTCTACGTAGACTTTAATATAAAATTACCAACAAGTATATATGGGTTCAACTTATGTTAAGCATCTTTGTTTTGCATCAAAAAATACAAGCCAGATTGCTTTAAATCCACTGGTCAAGGTTGATCCTTGTACCAGGCTCCAACATGTAGGTTATTTTGTATCCTCTACACACTTCAAGATTAGTTCTATGACTAGCAGAAAAAAAACCATACCCGAGCCTTGGCAAATGGCAATCCATGATCTCATACATAATAACATATGGCGTCAGAAAGCCAGAACCTTAGAGCAGACCAGACATTTTACACCATCCTTTGCTATGATTTAGTGAAATTCTGGAAGCAGTTTGTATTAATAACATATCCCTTGTGTTTTACCAGATTTCTGCAGCCCAGCTTCTTCCAGTGTGATGTAGGTTCACCATGGAATTTAGAAGTGAGAAAAGTTTAGCTTCCCAGACATCTAAGAAATTGTTTGACACTAGGTAGAATTGTGGGAGCACATCTACAAAAGTAATGGGTACTGCAATTTAAGTTTTTGAAGTTTTCAAATAAGCTGAAAAATTCTTGATGGACCTTCACGGCGCGCGCGGCCTGCAACCAACCCACACACCCCAGCTCGTTTTCTTCCCCCACCGTTGCTACTTCCTGCGTCTTTTTCGCTTCTTTTTTTCTTTGTTC
>JANIJG010024654.1:0-29413 GCA_024611175.1 Megaceryle torquata
TTCCCCCAGAAAAAGATAAATTGATATTTTGAAATTCTCTGCAGCAAAAATATAACTATGAACCCAATGTCCATTTCTGGGACTGATGAATATACACAGCCTGGTACCCTAAGTTTAAATGATGGTATTAATAAAAGAGGGATGCAGCTTCTTTAAAGGGAGCTGATCTATTAATTCACATTCCTGTGTGGATACAAACCAATGTGAAAATAATGAATGGAATAACTGGGTGTGTCTATGACTACAGAATATTGGTCTCAGACTCTTGCCGGTCACCACTTTGATTAAACCACTTAAGGATAGCAGTGCTGCAGCTCCATGTTCTCTAACAGGACCCTTGGGAGATGTAAAGCGTTTGTTTGGGATCACAAGTCCAAGAAGAGGTCCTCAAGTGGAAATGGGCTGACTTTCAAAAGTAGAGAGCATCAAAAAGAACAACAAATTTGCACCTAGTTTATAGGAGTTGGGTTAATTATTTTTATTTTTTTCTTTCTATGAAATCAAAACTCAGAGCAGTAGTAAGAATCACGGTGTGTACCACCATACTGTAGATGGAATTTAAGTGATTAGAAAACTATTCTACTGCAGACTCAGACCAGTTTCACAAATAATGATTTTTTTAAATTCCAAATGGTAATTTTTCCTTGAAGCCTTTTCCTAGTTCAAAGAAAGCTAAATCGAATCAAATCCCTTCTTCTCCAATAAATTTTTCAAATCAATTTTCAGATACCTGAGAAAACAACAAAAAAAAGCCAGCTTCCAAATGTTCCTAGTACTTCAATATCCCTGTGAAGTGAAAAAAAAGGACAAGAAAGCCCTTCTTCAGTGCATGTGTTATGGAGCCAAGAATGCAACCTAACACCACAAACAGCATCAGTGGTATGAAAAATCAAGAGCAGAAGCTTTAGAAACTGGCAGAGTTAGAGAAGTCCAAGCTATCAAACGACAAAAGTTAGGAAAACTTTATACCAGAATTTCTCTTCTTCTTGTCACAGAATTAAAATGCTACAGTACTCCAGCCACCCCTATCTGTTTCAGACAACCACCACATATCGCTTGGCACTACAGGCAGGCTGAACCTGGCATCTCAACTGAGCAGGGAAACATTCCTGCTCCCAGGAGATACTGGCCTCCAGGTGAGGCACGAGGCCACCACCAGTGTGGGGCACTGGTCTCGCACAGCAGCACCTGGCTTGAGGGTCACTGCAAACACCACACCCCCAGCACCCTGCTACAAGTCTGCTCAGTTTTTAAGGGAAGGAAATGACTAATTGCCTGATTTTCACAAATTCAGATCCAATTTGCCCATCGAAGGGAGGTGGCCATGTCTGCAGAACTTCTGAGCCTCGGAGAGCTTCTGCTAAATTCAAGGGAAACAGGTGATGAAGACTTTGATCAAACTTTCTCTTACTAAACTGGAGATGGCAAATGAAAGAACACAAGCTGTGACATCAAACAAAGGAGTAGCGGTCAAATCCAGCACGGGCTGCGGCACAGCTTTATGGTTGAAATCAGCTGCTAGAATTAGAAAAGGGATGCTCAGGACCAAGATCTCCCACTGCATACTGTACAGGTGACACCAGCCTTTGCTCCTTGAAAGTTCAAGTGAAACTTGATTTACAGCCACACCTTGGGCAATGGGAGAGCACTAGGAGAGTGGAGAGAGAGCTGGACAAAGAGTGATGGGAGGCGGGGGCGATGGGTTCCCTTAGTATTATAAAAATGCATCTTACTCTGTTTTTAATCAATGAACCTTATCCAGCAATCAAGGCAGATATATAATAAGCTGAGCTACTCTGTAAATCTAAACATTCCCCACAAATAGAAAAGATACAGCCTGAGCTCTCTGATTGTTACTACGGCAACTATCTAAAATGAAAATCTTGTTAACCCTTTGCATGCTGTAGCCACCCATGCATCAGTGTTAGCTGACTTCTGCGCACTTATCTCTCCTTTTTCCCCCTCAAGAAATTCATAATTGTATTGCTTCACAGTAGTTATGCTCTGGTTATCCTATTTGAGACTGAAAGGACTGCAATAGGTGGTAGCTTCGTATGTACAGATGAGTTTTGTTACTTGCTTATTACTGGGATTATAGTTCAAAAAACAACTAATAAGATGCAAGAGGAAATCCTTGGATTACTCTACAAGGCCTGGGATTTTGATGAAAACCTTGACAACAGGAATAGGATGCTTTCTAGTAAACCCCACCACTGCTTTTTTTCTTTTGGTTATGAAATAATTTAACTGTAAACAGCATAATTGTCAGGGGAATTATTTCTCTATAATGCATTATAAATAGTGTACTTTCAAATGCCTTTTTTTTTAAAGCTTCTGTTTAAGTACTGCACAGAAGACTGCCAGCTATTTTAACAAAACAATGTATTAACCACAGTGCTTTGAAAATTAACAGGCAGGTATTGAACTTGAAATCTCTTAGAAATGCAAGAAAATTTGGCCAAATGAGAAAACTGGCTTTCTAATTTCTACAAGCGTAGCAGATGACTTGAGAATCAGATTTATACTTGTATCTACCTTAATATTTGAAACAGTTTTATTATAACATCAATGAGGCAGTATCATGACAAAATGAAATTCTCACAACTCATTGCTGAAAACTGAAGCCATAGAAATTCTTCTGTATTTAAAGTGGAGGAAACATGATGTGGCCCATGGACATCAACTCTATCAATTCTTTTACTTCACACCTACCATATAATTAAAAAAGACTCTTCACTGCTAGGCAGAATTCAACTCTTTATGGCATTCCCAAGTATGTTATTGAAGACAAATATGCACCATATCAATTGATTTCTATTGAACAAGAAATGCTCAACATGTGTTTTACTGCATTCACTTCAGTTAATTCAACATCAATAAAAGGTCTTGGTCATTTTTGAAGAGCTGAGTAACATACATGTACCTTGAATAAACTAATAAATAAAAGACTTGTCTTTATAAAAGAAAATGTTACATGTAACTGAGCCAATACAACTCCAAGTTACTGAAGTAGTATGTATGTTAAGATCTTTTTGGAATGTTTTCCATGTTAAATTCAAGTTTATCAAATTTCCAGTACCTGATATTAAAGTTTCCACTTACAACTGAAATGGAAGAATAACCAAATTGAGTGTTTTAAGATTAGTGAAATATCAGTATTACAATACTCAGTGTTACTAAAAGGAAAGGTTGAATAATTTTTTTTTAATTTTGACTAGAATTGTTTCAAACTTTGAGAAAAGGATTTGTGTCAGTGCATGATGTTAGAAGTTAGAAATCTAATATGTGCTAATCTTATTTACAGAAAATTGAACCCATTAAAGGGAATAACCTAGCTTTCTTTTTTTCTTCTTAATAAACACCTACATTTCAAAAAAGCTCACAGACTTTGCCTACTCTATACACAAACTAACAAGAGCCTACTAGCACTGGGCAAAAACCACACCTCTGGTCTTACCCCAAAATTTTAATGTGTATGTAATGACTCCAGCTAATTTAAGGTTTTGGATCAGGATGAGGGAGGTGCACAACACATTTAAGGACGGTGCTGGAATACACGTAGGTAAGAAAATGTTCCCAAGGAGAACGACATGAATTACTTTCTGTGACTCGGGATACATTCCAACTGTATTTTCTAGCATCTGAAATACTTCCAAATTTTCTGTAACTAATTTGATATACAGCATTCAAAGTAACTTACCTTTCACTTCTTTTTTTTTTTTTCCCCATATCTTTTTTACGAAGTCAAATGGACTACTTCTTCTAGAGTTAAATTTCACATTTACAATACTATGATCACTAGATTCATCCTAGAGGCTTTCCCAACATCCAGCCTATTTATCAGTTTTGGCTTATTTGCCAGGAATATGTCTAAAATAATCTAGAAATGTACTGGCTAGTTAACATATTACACACATAAACCATTCTTCATTAATTCCAGGAACGTCTATCAACCCTATTTTTCCAATATATTATTCCAAGTAAAAAAACCAAACCAAACCAAAACCAAACAACCCCAAGTGTTACCAGTTAATTGATTTTGCTTGGTGGACTTTTTATCCCCCACACTCCATCTCAATTCTATATTACCTTTAAATTGCTGTGCTTGCCTAACTTTCCCATTAACTAACCAAATGGAAGACTTTATATCCCTCATAAAAAAGAGATCTTTTATAAAAATAAGTTCACTGCTGGACTCTATAGGCAATTCAAAGAAAACTTCATAGAAATATATTACTTAGTAATTAAAAAAAAATTAGTCTTTCCAATTTTGGTAAATATTTAAGTATATATGAAGTATATATGCAAAATATGACTTGATTTGGGGAAAAAACCCAAACACTCCTTGTCCTTTAGATCAATAATGATAATAAAGAATACAGAAAAATGTTCCAAATCCTGGCTAATTGTGTTATGAACCCTTTAATTGTTTTATTTAAACAGCACTGGCTTAAAGTGTGCAAAATAAAATATTCAGTGTCATTTCATGCAAATGGCAGGTTCAAGACTAACAATTAACAAAGGCAATCATATCTGTCCAGGCATATCTATTCAGTTATGCAGGCTCATCTGTAGTTCCCTAATAGACAAGCAAATAGACAATGGATCATATTTTACTTTCAGGAACACAGACACTATTCCCATTGATGTCAAAAGGAATTGCACCTGTGGTTCAGATAACAGAATTTAACTCAGTCTTTGCAAGTCATCCTTTGTAGTTTCTGCACTGTCAAAGATTTTATGATGTTAATAATTTCACTTTGAATTTAAAGAAAAAAAAAATAACCGTGCTTCTCCTCCCCTCAGCCCTTACACATGAAGGCTGATCCTTCAGGTGTTTATTCCAGCATCAATAGGAGTTTCTGTGGGGCAAAGCTCAAGGATTACAGGCTTTGGATCACATAAACATTTACCCATAAGGAAGAAAAGAACTGCTTTTTCTATTTTATTGTACTTCATAAAAGCAGGTAATACCTCCCTTAATTTCTTTTACACATACCATCAATATTTATAGTTCATGCAAATGCCATGACCAGACAGTAAAGATTTTTTTTTTTTTTCCTGAAAATGATTTCCAACTAAAGGATTACCAATGAGCTTAATCATCAGATAGAAAACCACAAAGTGGACACAATCCCACTCTCCCTGAAATCAGTGACGCACCATAGCTCATATTTATAAATCCCCAACATTTCTGTGTGCTATATGAACAGACTGTGATTGGAGGAAAATAGCTAGAATGAAGCAGAAGACATACCAACTACAGTACTCAAGAACAGTATAACTTGGGATATGAAAATACTGACATCATCAGAAGCACAATGGGGCATAATTAACTTGGCATAAGGATGCCCATATAGTGTAAATAAATTCAGTTACACACAGTTCATTCTAAGAACTAGAATTTTATATACCTGCTCTTCCTGCTAAGTACATCTCTGTATGTTTCCCAGCATCGTGCTGCAGGCACTTCAACCAGGAGGAGATTCAGGTAGCTATGTTCCCACAATTTTTCCTCTAAGTTTGCTGCAGCTAAGGATGACCACGTATTTAGGGATTATGCTCAAGGACACCTGCAGTTCTTTAACTGAATTTGAGGACATGTACTTTGCAATAAGCTTCACTATTTCTCCCTCAGAGGAACAGCGTTTCTTTTCACTGATATATGAAAAAAAAAAAGAAAAAAAAAAAGTATTTCAACATCTCTAAAGAGTTATAGATTTAAATCCTTTCTTGCGAATCTGAAAAGGCTGCTCAGGCAAAGCGCTTGTTACCATTGTGCCTTCTGTACTCAGGGAACAGGTCTTGCCCAAAGGACATTGGAAGGAGGGAACAAGCATACTACAAAATCTATCTATGTAAAAACAGCTATAATTTTGTTTTTCATACTATTTTTAACAGTACTTTAGCAAGCAATGAAGAGTTAGCTGAGAGTATCCCTATTTTAAGCTCCCATGGTCAGTGAGTCTTTGTCTTATGAAAGTCACTAAATTTTATTCTAATTCCCAAAGAGATTGTGTGAAGGAGATATTAAACATTCCTTTTCTAATATCAGGTCTGAAAGAATTCAAACACATATATGTTACCCAAAACCAAACCAAACATGGGATAAATGTAGCAGGAACAGATTTATTTGAATATTCAAATGACTTTTTTGAAGAATTCATCCATTTTAAAATCACTTTCACGGATACATCACCAATAGAAATTACATCGAAAGCAGACATCCCCCACACAAATAAAAAACAGAGAGGGCAAGTAAGGGCATTACATGAGAAAAGCTCTAAAACCACTCTCTGAATCACTGTTTTACTAAGTTCAAGCATTTTTAAGAGCCAAGATGAAAGATCTAGGCTCATTTCATAAACTGTGGCCATGGTATCTTTTATCAGTAGAAGTTTTGCTAGCTTTCATTAGTTCTGAAAGATTTAATGCTTAATAGATTGAATAACTATAATTTATACTAGCAGTTATTCAGGTGCCTGACTCTTTTTATACATGGATATTTTATCTTTCAGCAACCTTCATCTTATTTTTCATGATACTCTCTTATGCTTTGTATTTCACTTGATGTTTTAGTGACTGTTAAGGTAAAAGAAGCAGCAAGATATATGAGGGGAGTCCTGAAATCTTCTTCTGTCTCATTCTGAACATCACTATTAAATTCAGAAATCATTCAGCAGACATTAGGTAATCACCATTACGCTGAAGGATTACATTATATAACAACAGCTGCACCAACTTGTCTTAAGAAACATTTGACTTTAAACTACATGCTAAAATCAACAGGAATATACTATCTTAAATACTTGAGCAAAACTCAGTAAAAGATACAGTAGGCAAACATTGTAGTCAGCTCAGCAGTGATTACCAACTCATGCTCCAAATTCACTATAAAATGAAAATCAATATTTCCACAAGTTCCTGCAACATAAAAGATAACCTTCATTGATTTTTCTAGACTTAGGCCTCACTGATAAAATCTAATATAAATTTTCAACCACGAGGATTTGGATCAGAGCAGGGGTGATAAGTCCTGCACATCTCTTAAGAGGTGGAGAATTTTTTTTTTTAAAGTGCACGTTCATACTATTTATAATTTGCCCTGTGCAAGTGAAAGCCTTTTCCACCAGTGCTATCAGGAATCTCTTCTAATTTTTATTACTGTGAGGCTAAAGCCTGTTCCAGATAATTTGGAAATTTCAGGGGAATTGTGATAGGGCTGATGGTGCAGCCCTGGCTGACTTGAGAAAAGAGCTAACCCGTAATAGCCTCCATGGCCGTGCTGATTAAATGTTGCCATAGATGAAAGGCCTGCCATCGCCGCAATAAATTAACCAATCACACAAATCCCAAGTCAGTGCTAATCCTTCCTTGATACTCTGATCCTCTGATCAGCTCAAGGAGGTAAAGAAACTGGCTTGTGACGCTTGGTGCTCTAACCCCTGGATTTCATGTACACAACGAGCTAATGATATCTTGCTGACCAGTTCAATGGGATGAACTTCTCTCACAACCCTTAGGGAACACTGTGGCCTTCTTTAAAAAAATGACAAGCACATGGCAGGTTTTGTGTTTCATTACGACACCGCGAGAACACTAACCAGCACTTGTTAACCACAATAGGCATCAAACTGACGTCTGCTGTAAAGTAGGTTGTATTTAGAAGTGCAAGTGATGGATTAAACAGGAAGAGAGACACTAAACCAAGAATAACTGTTAAAGTAAATGTGATTAAGCTACCCACCTCTCGATAGGGAAGTTTGGTACCTTTCCTGCTAGCCCAATCTTTATCCTGTTCTCACAGTTTGGGGAGTGGGAGCAGGAAAGAGGATGGATCCACATATGTGAGAGTGTGAGAGAGAGGAAAAATCCCTTTACCTCTTACACACTCAGTCAATTGTACTGCCACGGTGTGATTATAATCAGATTTAGACACAGACTCATTTAATCAATTAACAGAAGGCCTGAACACATGCAGCATTTTCTCATTAATTATTGAATGCTGCCTTTCCAATACACTTTGTGAAATTGAGTCTGTGCAGGCTGCATTAGTGTACTTCATAATTGGGGAAACTCTTTTTGTTTTGCCGTAATTGGTTGCTAAAAGTAAGAAAGCTCTGGGGTTTGCCTCTAGGGCTTCCACACATAAAGAGTTTTGAAAGTACTTCATTATCTCTCCTGGACAGTTCTGTGAAATTAAAACTGGTTTTCCCTTCTTTGAGCAAGTGGTTTGAAGTAGAGTTCCTGGAAAATGTCCATGCATATGTAGTGCGCGTATGGGCATGTATGTCTGTGTCCACGCAGACGTACACACGTACATGTAACTCTGGCTTATCTCAGAGACTGTTATCACTGAAGTTAACACAAACATGAAGCACACAGGATTTGACCACTAGCGATTCATTTTCTTGAGGGTTGATAGGTCTCCAGATATAGGTGGGTTGCTCAAATTCTTCAAGAATGATTTCTTTATCCAAACGTACACAATCAGAGTCAATCATACTGGAGTGATTTGCCAAGATAAGTTCCTATGATTTGGGAAGGTGTCCAATTGGTCAGACCGGATATAATTTATAGAAACTATTATGTAATTTGAAAGAGACTTAGGTACTAGACAACTAATTGACTATCCTTTCTTGCCTATCTTTGACCCTTTTGTACATCTTTTTGCTCTCATCTCTCGTGGAGGGGGAGGAAATACACGTGCGTGCACACATAGGCTCTGCTGCTGCCACCACATCCTTCCCCATGACTTTCCTAGCTAACCTCTTCACACTGCTGGGCTCACAACAGTTAGCCCAGCAGCAAGTCTCATGGGAATTAATTAGCAAGAACATTACAAGAAGGCAGCTCCCTCCCTGCAAGCCACTGTGAGCCAGCATTTCCCAGTAACATGGCTACCTCTGGCAAAAACTATCTTCCAAGAACAGCAGATGTTAGTGTGGTCCAGAAAGGTACTTAAAGGACATTTTATTCAATAGAACCACAGGGGTTTGAAGAAATTAAATGGGGCTCTTCTGTCAGATTTAATCCTTTTGATTTTATCTCTGATGCCTCATATAGGCTAATGTGTATCTACTTTAATGCTGCACTTATTCAAGTTAACTATATTGCACACTTAATATTTTAACTTTTACTGGCTATCAGAGCAATACAGATCATTCTTTATGATAAATCATTAAAATAATATGCTTTAAAAATGATACCTCATGGAAGTGGTTTTTGCATACACAGAGATTTTCAGACTTGATTGCCCATGGTAAAGCTTAAACTAAAATGATTGATAGTTTAAAAATTTAAGAAAGAAAAAAATCAAGGCTGATTATTTACATGTATGAGTATTTATACCTTATGAGGAAGAACAGAACCTGTCATGTTCTTCAGAAAGATACATACATGCTCTCAGTATATATCCCTTGCTTTTTAACTGTCAAGGTTTGGGGTTAGGCCATCCACTAAAAGAATGACAGCTTGCTCTTTATGTAACCCCTCTTCCTTCCCAAAGGGGAAGAGAAAAAGGAATAAGGGAGAGAGACTTACGGATTAGAATACTAAACCAGCCTTAATAAAAATACTAATGGTAAAATGAAACAAATAAAAATATATTCAAAACCAATATCAAACCCAACACCCCTGATGGCCATTATGTCACCATCACCACTGATGCTGTGAAGCAGGCACTGGGGAATTCCCAGACTGAACTCAGCAGCAGATGGGAACAGGATTCAGGACCTGGATTCTAGAACTGGATACAGGAACACGTAGATTGGGATCAAAGGCAGAATGGACAAAGGCTTCCTTGGACACCAGCCATGGAAGGAGAGAGCCTGACTCTTGTGATCCCTCAGTTTTCTACCAAGTATGATATATAGGGGAAGTAATCCCTTGTTGGTCAATTTAGGGTCACCTGTCCTATCTGCTCCTCCCCACAAGTGTGGCCTTTTACTTTCTGCACCCCCCCAACATGGTACCTAAGATTTAGCAGTGACCTCGGTCTGCTTACCAATCCTTGGCAGTAACCATAAACATGGAGTATTATCACTGCTGGGAGCAGACACTGTCTGCAAAAATATGCTGCCAACTTCAGAAAGTGCAGCTCCTTAGAAGAGCCTTAGCCAAAAAGTAAAATCACTGTACAGAATTAGTTCTTTTCTAACTCAGACCAGGAAAATAATGTAAATTTTTTTTATTGCCACAACAGCATTATGCTAAAAAAAGAGACCTATTCCAGCTTTGCTGAGTTAAGAACTTCTCTTAAGGCCAAAAGTATCCCCTGCGAACTAATGCAATGGCCTTGGACATACTGAACCTCTCCTTCTCCATACCACTGGGCTTCCTAACACAACTCTAAACTTAACCTTTTATTTGAGCAAGGTTGCACTATATTTTCGCATAAAGATTTAAATCTCTGCCTGCACAAGTGAAAGCAGAAAAAAATACACATACATCAGTGATTGCCCATATGAAGCTTCAGGCCCACAGATAGAGTCCATGCTCTGAAAACTTCAGTCACTGGCTAACAAAAACTCTATCTCTTGCTTTTCTGCAAATAGCATGGATAGACTAGATTACAATATCTTTTGAGAAGCTAAAATAGCATTCAGAAGGGAGATTTATAGTGCTATATTCATCTTTTCTCATGAAATCATAAAACTCATAGTACAGCAGGCATAGAATCCATTGCAATCAAATCACTAAAGAAGGCAGTAGGAAAGAGAGCTTGCTCAATTTTTCTGGGAACAGAGAAGGTGGACTTCATCCAAAGATTGACTCCTTTGTATTTCTGCTGGAATTTTTCTATTACTGTTAAAAAAAACCCAAAAAAAACCCAAAAAACCCCCCCCCAAAAAAAAAAGGAAAAAAGAAAACCATCTTTGTATTTCAAATAATGTCCAATATATGCCATCCTACACTATTATTATAGAAACTTAAAAAATTAAAAGACCCATAGATTTTCTTAATGTATTTATGATTATATAAAAATAGACCTTACTATGTCCTTCACTTCAGGTGACAATTTTACTGACACCATTGTCTGAATAATGGTCCCAAGCAAGTGGATGAATTTGTTGCAAGGAAAAGCTGTCTTCATTTCTATTTACTCCATTTCCATTATGTCCCTGTTTTGATAACTCTTCACTTACTGGGTGCACAATGTTTTAAATATTTCATTTCAAATGTGCTAATGTAAATTTCCGTCACCAGTATCTGCAAAAAGGGATGTGAAATTCACCCCCAGTGTCGGTCCTGCTTTAGGTGCAGTATCATGGTGTTATTTTAAGGTCAGCACTATGCTCGGAGTGATTTTACAAAGAAAGTGGGTCAATTAGGTAACTGTGTAATGTACCTAAACATGACCAGCTCTATAGGCAGAATCACCATTAAACAACAAGGGTAGAGATGCAAAAATACAAGTGTGCAATAAGAGCTGATTTAAAAGAAATAACTCGTGCATTTTCATGTGCAAGCTGTATGATCTTCTTACGGAATTCTTTGTCAAAGAACAAAGTAATCAAATTTTAAAGTTTTTACTACAATAACCTTGGATCCCCTAGGGAATATTCAGTGAAATATGAGAGAGGTTTTAATACCTGGAAGCACAGCTGCATTATGGTGAGGTCAATTTAGGAGCACTATTGAGACTCTAGGCCATAATGACTCCATATGGAGCCGGATAGTAGCTAAGGTAATAAACTTTCACAGTGTGATTTCTTTGCTCAGTGCAATACTAGCATAATTCGGCAGTTACTCATCTTTCATTCAATGGAGAGGGCTTTTTTCCCCCTTTTTTAAGAGCTACCATGTGCTCATGCTTTCCTCCTCATCACAGAAGGTTTACAAATCCAAAGAAAACATTAACTGGATTCCAAATGAAAAACTGAATTTTATGAGTGTCTGGATGTTGTAGAAAAAGGAAATTCCTCAGTCCTCAACCCCTACACAAAGATGTTTCCGTTTGTCTTAGAAACTGGTGTTAAATGGATATTAGCCTTAGCTTCTAGAGTAGTAAGACACTAAATGCATTTGAGGATGGAGAAATAAGAAATTGGGGACAGCTGCGGACAGCAGATTTGGGACACTGGTATCATGTATGTAACAAATCTTTATTAATAAGTACATTAAATCCCATATTTTTCATTTATAACCACTGCATAATTTCCTGTTAACACTTCATGTAAATTCCAGATAAGGTAATAATTTTTTTTCAGAATTCTATTTCTGTTTCATTATATGTTCTACACTCTGCCCCACAGGTCAGTCGCATGATTGAAGTTTTATGCCTCATTAAAATTCCCCTAGTTAAAACATGGAGACAGAATTTTGGTAATTCCTTTCTCCACAACTACAATTAACCATTCCGCTGGATTCTTGTATTACTGCAATCCAAGTTTAAAAATTACTGTATGGTGAGATGGTCAAGGGGTCTAAATGTCCTAAACATAAGGCTCTTATCTTTCTTTGCTCCAATGACTGAAAAACCTTGCACCACCACCTCCCAGTTCAGTATTTCTAGCTAGCAGCTGCTATCAGAAACCTAAATAACAAAAATATGCAAACTTGCACACTAATTCCCTTTGGAGATAGATCTTGGCTGCAGCCCTGTCATAAATCAGAGAATTTCGATATGAAATGAGGCAAGCAGCTCTAATCATTTCTGCATTTCAAATTGGATCACTGGCTCAATCACTGGGCTTTTTTAAACTGCTTGCCTAAGAGCAAATGTGAGGCGGGAGATAATTCTGAAGAAATCTCTTCTTTTGTGGCCGTAGAACTCTTTTAACTGTTTCAAGACTGAAGGCCACATTTCAGTGATAATAACATATATCTGCTGCGAGAGATATGGATCCTTAAAGACATCTTCCCTCTCTTTCAACTCATAGAATTCCATCAATATCTGCATACATTATATATATTAATATATGTGCATGTGCATATGGGTGTTTGTGTGCATAAAAAGAGAGAGAGAGAAAAGAAGAGAGAAACATCTGACATGTAACCTCAGTATATTTCCCTTTAGAAATTTCTCTTCTGACTTGACTGACTCAGTATGGGTTTCAATTGCTGCAGCGACCACGTAGTTAACTTTGTACACATATACACAGGCACTTTGGAAATTCATTTAACAATGGAAACAAAGCTGAATAGAAACAAGGGGGAAAATTTAAGCTACGGGCTATCAGTTTGGGGAGCCCACTAACCCTCACCTGCCGAGGGTTTGGATTAGAAAAAAGTCAAACACATAATCAAGGTAAACAAAGGTCTTCAGTAATCACATACGACATGCAAAGGCCTCCTCCTTACCCACCAAAGTCATGAAACTCTCCATTACTATACCACCAATTTTCTATTTTCATACCTTATACAAACTACAAAACAATATATTGCAAAAATTACCCCTAAAAATACTGTGTTAAACAGCAACCTCTCTACTCTCTATTTTTATGCTCGGAGCATTCCCTCTTTTACACCCAAATGATACTACCAGTTTGTTGCAGTTTCAGTGTCCTCACTGCAGTGCTTTGAAATTACTATAACTCTATTATCAGTAGGTTTTTGTAATCTCATGTAAGCCTAATAGTGATCAGATGGAATTTTACAGCTACGCTCCCTGCATTTTAAAGACTAATTTAATACGTTTATGAAATTTTTGTTTTACGCAGAAAAACAATAATGCACCTGAAGAGTATTTTTCATCTCCTATTTTCACCTTCTAATGCCTCATATTCTACTTTTCTTCTTAGAGCTGAATACATAATTTTTGGATACATAATTTTCTATTCCCTCCCCCTACATTCCCTTGTTTTAATACAATTTAGTAAACTGCTTTGTTCAACACTGATCCAGAGTTTTGATGATTTTAGTATCACTGCACAGTATTAGTGGTGCAGACACAAAGCAAGTAACACTGTTTTGGATTCTCTCATCTTACTTTGAATACACACTGGTAGGTAAGAGCATCCCCAAACTCTGCATTGCCTCCAATGCAGGATTCTGTCAAGGTTTAAAAATATACATATGTTTTTATATATATTTTTTTCAGCCAGCTTGACAGCTGCAAGTGCCATATTGTTGGTGTTCTCCTATTCTTCTGCCATGTACACATAAATGGGAAATCTAGAGAACTCCTGTCAGGACTGCCAGGTATTATGATGAGGAGCCCAGTTCACCAATAGATGTGACTTTGCACCTCATGGCACATAAAAATTGAAATCTGGAGCCAGGACATCCATGGAGTTCAAATGATGCTGTGAGTTCTCCTGTAGCTGGATCTTCTCCTTGGTAATAGTTTTGGCTTAGTTAAGTCTCCTAATTCATTCCCCCTTTGCCTGAATGAAGTTTGAAAGAAGGATAAACCCCAAAGTGATTCAAGATCTCCAGAAATCCAAGGCTTTATGTGCAGTAACACTGGCTGTGGCACTACCTGAGATCAGTCCTCAGTAGCTGGGCACTATCCTGCAGGACCTGCAAAATCAGGCCATGAACCAGCACACCTAAACACCTAAGCCCAGTAACACTAACAACCAGACTGACGTTACTCTTCTACTCTTCTATTCAAAACAATAGTCCAATGTTAATACATCAAGCCTCATGGGGTCTTGCCCATTAAGTTTGAGGATTTGAATCTCATGAATGTGGAATCTGCATTGTTCTCAGCTGAGGTCACTTTGCTGAGCATGTAGGAACACGTGGGCTGCTTCAGCAGCTTACAAGTGTAACAGAATTGTCAAACTCATTTTGAGCTCACCTCTGTTTCCTCTGTGTCTCAGGGCATGCAATACCAAATCCTTGTGGTTCAGTGGGGAGTTAAAATAATATATTGAAGCAGCTTTAGAAGCAGAGTGGTTGGTGTCACTCCTCTAACTTGTCTAACCACCATTGATAAGAACTTCTGATAATCTTGCCTTCTTCTACCCATCTCCCAATATTTTTCTGCTCAAGAAGGGCCTGAACTACAAACCGCAGCCCACCTTATAAGACAGCAGGCCTATACCAGGTCTGAAATTACCCTCCAAAGTACAACAGGCATCAGGACTTAAATTATTAAAAAGGTGCCAGCAAAAGTTTGACTGAGCAGCCACTAGCCTTTTGATGTGTTATCCTACTTTCCCCTCTCCCTGCATTGGTTTAAAAAGGCCTTATGATTAATGTTGCCTTTCTGCTAAAAATGTTGCATAATCACGCAGTTCACCATAAAGTTTTAATTTTAGATTAATTTTCAGACAGTATCTATCTCTTCTTTGCTTACATGCAAAATCAATGTCCACTGAAAAAAATTAAAATTCAATATAGATCACATTGAAATGCTTAAATGTGGCCTCAGGCTCCTTCTACGGAACACTAAATGAAGGTAAATGGTAACAGTTTATGAAAAACATCTGTTTTCATACAGATGTTTCTCATAACCACTGGCTGTAGTGTAGCTGTAGACAGGTGCACAGAGCTGCAGTATGCCACCAAGTTACGCCTCTTTTCTCTCTCTTGGGATAAATAATGTTTTTTACTGGTTACCATGCTGCTGCTGTTTTCCTTGTCAGCACAGCAGAGCTGAATAGCTTCTTTGAGCTTAGGTGCACAGCAGCTTCTCCATTATTAAAATTCAATGCAATGTTACTAAAATTCTAATAGCTATAATATAATGAAGCATTTCGGGCTTCACAGTCCTAAAAAGTGTCAATGTCAATCCAATGTCATGATAACAGAAGAGTACAAATGAAAACCAGATCTGCACAGTACGGCACAGAAAAACCCTCCCACTATGCACAGCTTTCAGCACTTGTAAGAATGAGTTTTTCTTCAGACATTCTAGGCTGTGAGCACACGTTGCTGACTTATATTGAGATTTTCATCCACTAGTACCCACAAGTCCTTCTCTGCAGAGCTGCTCTCCATCCATTCTCTGCCCAGCTTGAATCTGTGTTTGGGATTGCCCTGGCTCATGTGCAGATCTTGCACTTGGCCTCGTTGAACTTCATGAGGTTTGTACAGGCCCGCCTCTCAAGGTCCCTCTGGACTGCATCTCTTCCCTCCAGCCCGTCAACCACACAACTCGATGGTGTTGGCAAACTTATCAAGGGTGCTCTTGATCCAACTGTCCATGTTACTGACAAACAGTGCTGGTCCCAATACTGACCCCTGAGAAACACCACTTGTCACTGGCCTCCATTCGCATAACGAGACCACAACTCTGAGTGCAACCAGCCACCCAATTCCTTATCCACCGAGTGGTCCATCCGTCAAACCCATGTCTCTCCAACTTAGGGACAAGGATGTTGTACAGGACAGTGTCAAAAGCTCTGCATAAGTTCCAGTAGATAACATCAGTTGCTCTTCCCTTATCCATCAACACTGTAACCACACCATAGAAGGCCACCAAATTTGTGAAGCACAATTTGCCCTTAGCGAAGTCATACTGTCTGTCTCCAATCACCTCATTTTCCATGTGCCTTAGTGTAGTTTCCAGGAGGAGCTGCTCCATGATCTTGCTGGGCACAGAGGCAAGAGTGGCTGGCCTATAGTTCCCCAGGTCTTTCTTTCTTCCCCTTTTAAAAATGGGTGTGATGTTTCCCCTTTCCCAGTCAGTGGGAATTTTGCCAGACTGCCGTGACTTATCAAATATGATGGACAGTCACTTAGCCACTGAATCTGTCAGTTCCCTCAGGACCCACAGATGCATCTCATCAGGTCCCATGAACTTGTGCACCGTGAGGTTCCCTAGATGATCTTGAATCTGATCTTCTCTTACAGTATGAGGTTCTTGGTTCTCCCATTCCCTGCTTTCACCTTCTGTAACTTGGGTGGTGTGGTTGGAGCACTTGCTGGTGAAGACTCAGACAAAAAAAGTCATCAAGCATTTCAGATGTCTCCAGATGCCAAGTAACCAGGTCTCCCATTTCCTTCTGGAAAGGGACCACATTTTCCCTAGCATTTCTTTTATCACTGACATACCTATAGAAGCTTTTCTTGTTGTCCTTGATGTCCCTGGCCAGATTTAGTTCTATCAGGGCTTTAGCTTTCCAAACCTGATCCCTGTCTGCTCAGACAATTTCTCCATATTCCTCCCAGGCTACCTGTCATTGCTTTCACCCTCTGTAGGCTTCCTTTTTGACTTTGAATTTGTCCAGGAGCTCCTTGTTCATCCATGCAGGCCTCCTGGTGTTTTTGCCTGACTTCTTTGTGGGGATGCATCGTTCCTGACCTTGAAGGATACGATCCTTTAATATTAACCAGCTTTCTTGGGCCACTCTTCCCTCTAGGGCTTTATCCCATTGAACTGCACCAAACAGATCCCCAAAGAAGTCAGAGTTTGCTCTCCTCAAGTCCACCATAGTGAACTTGCTGTGCATGCTGCTCACTGCCCTCCTTGCAGCCTTGCACAGCCATGCACACAGCTACTACAGCACCTTCACTTACTGAAATGCCTGTCAGTGTGTAACTGATTTAACACCTAAGAACGAGTTTATGAAGAAATTGCTCTAATGCAATGTGGAGGATTTAATGAAAGAAAGTAAAATAGCCCTGTATGTTGGTGGTAAATGTTCTATTCTGGTTCCCTGGTATTCATCACATTCATAACTTCATATAAAAATCTGTGGGACTCCAGACAATTCCATGTTTCTATTTTTGGCTACAATGTGAAATTTCAGGTAAAATACAAATATTTCAGGGATATATATATATATTTTTTTTTAACTTACAAAGGAATGAGATAATTTCTAAAATAGCAGTTAAGTAATTATGAAAACATGAAGAGGGCAAGGACTGACTCTTGTTTCTGAGAAATAAATAGGGCTTAGTGGGCAAACTCGAGTGCTGCTTCTGTTATTGCATATCTGTATGGAGAAGAAGCTACAAAAATCCTGAACTTCTTTTTCTTCTGTTTATGGCTGAAATATTGAATACAGAGAATTAAATAAAGTAAAATATGAATAATATCTTTAAAATAGAAAAATACTATGAAATCAAGCTCTAAAGAATGTAAGGATTTCAGTTAGCTCAGTACTTTCTCGCTCTACATTACTTTTTTCTTCTTGAGTACACATTTTACTATGTCACTATTTAAATCCCCAAATATAACATTTTACTAATTGCTGCATTAAGAGTCTTAACTTTCACAAGTCCTGAATGTTCTAAAGTTTAATTATGAACAATTAATATTGAATACAGTTGGATACATTCATTCATGCCTTTATAAGAGTTGCAATCAACCCACTCACTGCTCTGCACTCCACCTTTCAGGGTTTCATGGCCCATTTCCATCCCTTTACACTTGCTGTTAAATGTACAACTAAGACAGATCAGCAGCTCCTCTGCTGATTACAGACAGGGTAGCCATAGTCTTACTTCATACTTTAGAGAACTTGTTGAGGAATTTTTCTTAGATAATCTCCATCTTTTCCTTTGAGGTTTGATTTTTTTTTTTTTCAATCTGGAAAGGTGCAAAACCCCCTTCAGATGAACCTCTATTTCACAATGGAGTGCCTCAAATTCTACAAGCTCTCAATATTAAAACACTTCCACAGTTCATTTCCAAAGATGAATAGAAAGTGAAGGCAAGTAAGTTTGGTCACCCCCTCAGTCTCAAGGAAACAAGAGTCATCTCAGCATCACCTACAGTTTCCTCAAAACCAATCTTAAACAACACCCTGTTCTCCAGTGAACAGCCAGGTTAAGTTGTGACAACAGAACATTTGCTTGTCAATTAAGACAAGTGCCTAATGAGTGATTCCAAAGCAAAGGAATAAAGTGCACCACTCAAAGTAAATGTCTAAAAAAATAGAATGTTGAAATTATGATGCCAGCATCCTTATTTCCATTGAGGCTGAACAACAGCAAGTTCACATTTTCCTGCAGCCTTACTCACTCAGCCAAAAATGTAGCTAAAAGCACCTGTACTAGGGAGATTCAATTAAAACAAGCACCTCTTTTTTTTTTTTTTTTTTTTTCCAGTTCAGATCAGTCATGTATTTCTTTTACTGTGCCCTTTTGAATATTGAGGTAGAGAATACTAGTATATAATAAAAAAGACTTTTTTTTCCCCCTCATTCTGCTTTCCAACTTTGCTTCATTTTACACAGGAATCTTTTCTCTTTACAATTCAGTGCAACATGTGTAAACATGGATTATACCACATCAGAAACCAAGTTAGCTATCTCAAGAGAATTTGTATCTCTGCTGTGTGTAAGTAAGCAGATTAATTCCTAGATCAGGCATTACCTAATGCATTTTCAATTCAATTTCTTATTTTCTTTTTGCACACAAGATCAGGGAAGTGGGATTATTTTATTAATTTAGCTAATATTTTGCATGTTTTCCCTGTTATCTTTCTTTCCTCCAAAAATTTTTCTTAGCTCCTAGTGAGCAACTTAGTATGAGCAAGGATGTGTAAAGGCAAGAGACCTAAGCCTTCAACACCTTACAGAGAAATAAATAGCATGGGGAGTGACAAACTTTTCCTCCCACTGCACTACCAGGAATAAGGAATTTTCACATATTTCAAACCCTCATCTGCAGTGGCACATCCTGCCTGGGGTAAACTCAGTTATTGTATGAAATCTAAAAGATTATTTATTCACTAACATTTATGCTGCTTTTATGGAAAATCTCAGAAGTAGTGCATGATCCAGTCTTGTTTTATTACAGCGATGCCTGCTAGCACTGTTTAAGGTAAGGGTCTGTCAACATATCACAAAAGCATGGGATTTACTGTGTAAGATCAGTCCACTGGCCCATTGAGCCTGCCAGCTTGCCTCTGGTAGTAACGATGTCTGATGCTTAAGTGGAAGATGGCACAGTAAGCCCTTAATACACCCGACTAATTGTGTGTAATGTTAAACTTGGGCACGGGGAGAGGAAAGAGTTTCCTTCTTGGTCTCTGCACTGCACAGCTAATGCCCAAAGACACAAGCTGACTACATTCCCGTAAGTAGCAAAGTAATCAGTAGTGATAAAAGTATAAAGATCCTTTTCAAGTCAGCTCTACAACTAGCCACACCAATGGGTGTACTGCCTTGAACAGGGAAACTAATCACATATTTATGTTACACAAAATTAATGTTCAAGGTTGGGTTTGTTTTTTTTTTTACTTAAAATCAGCTCCAAAGACCACTTTCAGACAGTGCACTCTACATCACCTGCATTGGGTGAAGCTTGAAATTAAGGAAAGAAGGTCAAGTCCTTGAGCATTGATGAAGGTGTCTTGAAGGCCGGTGAGAAAAAAGACAGAGAAACTAGAGAAAGGACGGAAAGCATGACTGGAAGAGAAGAATGGACAAGAAGAGACTGGAAAGGTGAAGAGAAAGGGTAAGGGATAAGTGTCAGAAACAGAAATAAGAGATAAATACCAGGAAGTGGAAGAAAGGAAAGTGAAGTTAAGGGCATCCATGTAGATGGAAATAAAACTGCATGAAGAGAGCAGCTAGTGTGCAGAGTAGCAAAAGGAAGGCAATTAAAGCCACTGACAGAACTTTACCTTTTCCATAATGCTCCAGACTCTTTCCTGTTTAAGACCTTCCAGACATGCATTACCAGGTGGTCTCACAGAAATAATCAGAAGTTTAGAACATGAACAAGATCTCAAATACAGGTGTCTCCATGATGACACATAACAGCAGAAATTGTCATGTACGTTACTAAATAATCAGCCAAATATACCAATAAAGAAAGAAAAATGACATGGAGGCAGTATCAGTGATGCAGATCTCAAGGCATTTATAGAGTTTTTGACCTGAATTAAGCATAACAAGGATATTCATACCTCTTGAACTATATATTATAGTTGGTAGTTCTCCTACATTGCATAATAGTTTCCTTCATCTAAATGAAAGATTCATCTTTGCCAGGATCTGCACAAAAGGAGCTATAATCCATAGTACATGTCATGACATGTCAGGTGATCCTATATGTAGTACCAAAGTCCCCTTGCTGAAAAAAACCCACACCAAAACCCAACCAACTAACAAAGAACCCAGGGATTTTTTTTTTCCCCCCTAAAATGAGTAATTCTCCCCTACACACTTGTGAAATTAGTTATTTGAGTTGTTACGCCTCTCAGAGAACGTCGTTCCTATCTAAAGTTAAAATTAAGACAAATGACTGAAGAAGCACAGACTCATTACAAAGGATTTACACACAAGCCCTCTTATCAATACCAACTTCCTAGCTCTAGACCTCTAAAGACAGAAATATGAAGCTACAAATAACATTCATTTCCCAATTACTATGCTAACCAGCTCTTTTCCATTGCAGACTGTATTTGTATTTGACTGACTGGCCTATTGGAAACAGGGTGTTGCCAGACCATCACCAAGCATTTTCTCTTTTTCAAAGACATAACCCAGCCTATGCACACCAGTTCACTATCAGTTGATCAATCATTCTTTTACATGAAAAGGGATCCAACTCTTTGCAAATCTGCATTTTTGTGGAATACTTTCATGTTTTAATTTTAACCCATCAGTTATGAAATGATGAGACTTTGTTGCAGAGTAGTTGTTTATCTGACTTCTGTAGGAGTCTACTTATTTTCTTCTGGTTTTCATAGGTGATAGATTTTTAAAACAGTGATCAAATGATACTCTTCTCCTGTTTTTTCTCTGCAAATACCTTCAGGAAGGGATTTCCTCTTTTTACCTACTTTATTCAAACATTATAATAACAGCATGATTATCTGTTTTGTGACATTTAAGTGCTAGTCTGGATACCAAGAACTTCTTGAGGCAGAAAGCACAAATAAAAAAAACCCCAAACAAACAAAAAAATCCTATCAAACGGATTCCTAGAATTCAAATAAACAGTCACAAAAACTATTCTCGTTATTTATCCATGTATAATTGTCTTTAATCTTCACTTGTTGCTTCTCAATCTAAGTGTTTCAGAGTCAGGTTTAAAGTGAAGCACCGACTGCTTTGGCACACAAGTTTTACAGAAGCTCTCAAACGTGCTGCATGTGTCCAATGCTAGGCACTAAGGAATGAGGTAAGTGGAATATTTTGTTATTATAAAACTTAAATTATGACTCTTCAGCATTCTTTATTTAGGGAGAAAGAAGGGATATCCATGGAAAAATAATACCTTCTTCAGATATGTGCAACTGTCCTACAGACATTCTTGGTTTATACATAGCTGTGAGTGAGGCAGAAAACTGTAGTGCTGTGTTTTGCATTCTGCCTAAAATTAGACTCCTGATGATTTCAGAACAGGAAAGAAAAAGCTACCTATCTTGCCCCACTAAAGTATTTGGGATTCTACACCCAGCACATTGTGGCCAAAACAACAAAAACAGTTGATATTCAATGAATTTGAAACTGTATTTCAGAATTAAGACAATAAAGAAATAAATAATTAAGAGCTGTCTGCAAAGTCAACATTTTAAAGAAATCAATGCTTAAATCTTAATGCTTCAAAATTCTACCAGTGTATTGTTTTTAGTGACGTTCACAACAGTGAATGACGCTCATGACTGAAGCATCTCTCTTATGAGGAAAGGCTGAGAGACCTGGGTCTGTTTAACCTAGAGAAAACTAAGAGGAGATCTTATCAGTGCTTATAAATATCTAAAGGGCAGGTGTCAAGAGGATGAGGCCAGTCTCTTTTCAGTAGTGTCCAGTGACGGGACAAGGGGCACAAACTAGAGTATAAGTAGTTCCACCTAAACATAAAGACATCGGACACATTATTGTGAGGTGATGGAGCACTGGAACAGGCTGCCCAGAGAGGTTGTGGAGTCTCCTCTGAAGACTTTCAAAATCTGCTTGGAGATGTTCCTGTGCAACCTGATCTAGGCGAACCTACTTTACCAGGGTATTGGCCCAGATGATCCCCAGGGGTCCCTTCCAACCCCTACCATTCTGTGATCCTGTCAATTATGTCACTGTTGTGGAAACGCTCATGTGGGAAAATAACTATTTTTGTACACAAATACTGTACTGAAGTATCAGAATACTCAATCAACACTTTGGGGATGCACTCAGTTAAATCAGAGGTGAGGAAATAGAGAAAAATCAGTCTCAAAAGAATTCTGTCCTGCACTGCGACATAGATGTCTAAAATCTTGACATATTTCATATTTCAAAGCCTTCTTCCCATTTTTTCAGGGATGATTTAGAAAGGGCTCTGTTCTGCCCTCTCTTTTTTACAACTAAACTAAAAAGTAAAATGAAATGTACATCTTCATGATTCATACTGTATCCAAAAGTATGCATTGTTCAATGAAAACCCCTCACTTTTATGGGCAAAACACTGCTCAAATACCCTTATGCACATCTTACAGGGGAAGAATTTATCTATATGAATCCACTTTGATGAGGTTTTAATTTTATTTCAATTTACAGTGCTTCCATATATGATATTAAAAGAGTAAGCAATGGCAAGTAATTGAATCAAAATGCAATACGATGATGAAGAATTCAGCCATGCTTTTATTGTTAACTGGTGCAATGATTTATTCATTTTTCCTTCCACTTTTTTGTGTTTGAACATAAATTACAGTTACATCTCTTCATAACTCCCAGTTGGTGGTACATATGTTATACTGGTAATACCATATACCTATATAATTAGAAGAGCTTATGGTAGTATATATGTTCTATTCTGATACAAAAGCTTTCTGATATTGTCTATTGAAAACTATCACTCCTGTCACGTGTAAATTCACCTCTTTCAGAAAATAGTGTAATAAATTTAGTGACTGCTGTGTCTGATGTGAGGAAATGTAATCAAGTTGAGAACTGTAAAGGAAATCCAAGTCAAATTACAAGAAGTTAGAGGTTAAAATCAGACACAGTTGGTGATGAGTGGCATTACTGAAAAGGAAATGATTGTTAAACACAGCCCAGATTTAGCCCATCACTAATATTAGCAGTTAATCTAAATAAAGAGCTGGGCATTCGGAATCCCATTTCATGGAAAAATAGGGAAAAGTAAAGTTTATTTTTATTCTACACTGGAATGATTTAACAGATCTATTAAAATATCACTTGGAGCCATTCTCTTCAGAGAAGGCTAGTGGTCATGGTACTTGCCTTGTACTGGAAGCTATGCACAAGGCCCTTTGATGCCAACTTCAGGCACAGAACTAGTGTCACTCACATTTTGCAGTTGTCCAGAGATCAAAACAATGTGTCATTCACTACTCATTTTTTATTTTTAATTTATTATGTTGGACTTTTTTATTTATGAGAGAGTAAAAATTAATGTTCTGGAGGAGAAAGGGGCACTGCAGCTCTTATACATCCTATGCAATACTTTCAGGGCTTTGCTCTGGTTTCTTTGAGCAAATCCTGAAAAGTCTTACAAGAAGAGTAACCACATTTTCCAGCAAAATGGCTTTATGGTGTTTTCTGACTGTTCATCTCTACCAGTGACCATAAACTGCTGACACTGTGCCAAGTACATACAGAGAGATTTACTGTTGGCATCGTATGAGCTTCTGAGCTTTTTAAAATAAATTTGGCACCAGGAACTAGAGGGTTCACCATCGCTGATCTAGATTACATCCTTCTTTATCAGCAGATGAGTTTCAAAATTCCCATCTAAATACTCCCAATTTATGTGTATTTTCATCCATTAGATTAATGCTTATAGGAAGAATTCTCTGAAATCATGTGCAATCTTGATGCACTTTCCATTTACTACCTCAAAAAAGCCCATGTCTGCTGCTTTAGTGTGATATAACTGTTGCTTATTACGCTGAGCTTAATTATCTCCATTTTTTGCTTTTTGCCTCCCACATTCGCTTGTTGCCATTGTATTCACGTCTGCTCTAAACCCAGGATCTAAGCTAGCTGAGGCTAACAGCTGTCTTTTTAATATCAGGTTCAGACAGTCTATCACAAAGGAGCACTAGTTCCCGACTAGAACCTTAACATGTTGCAGCACTACAGATGTTAAATATCATAATAATGATTGTATCTTCCTTACACAGTGATTATTAGCAAAGCTGTACAGCTTTCAAAGAGCCCTTGTTTTTACTTTTCACCAGCAGCTGAAGCAAAGAACACATTTCCATTACAAGATGAAGCTGTACAATCTCATCCAACAAATGATCTCACTCTGACCCTCACACTAACTTTGCTATTAAGCAAAAACAGGCACATTTTCAAATATTGATTCCAACTAATGTCTGATCCTAACAGGCATGATCTTATCAGGGCCCCACTATAATAGAAGGAGTGTCAGAGTTAAACAGAATAGGTTTAGATAAGATCACAATCTTCCTCACCATGATGTGATGCTATCACTGAGTGAGTATAGTATTTGAAGTAATTATCATTAATAGATATTGGCAACAGGAAGAGTGGTCACCGCTAAGATGTAAACAAATTTGTGCATGATAAAATAAAACAAGTTTTATCTGAATGGTGAATAAAGATAAGTTACACTAGCTGCTTTTCTATTTTTCTTTAAAATGATGGATACTCAATTACGAAAGAAATATTAAGTAGCAACATCACTACTTTAGTTTGTTCCGTACCTTCTGTTTTGTGGCAAACTGCCTGTTCAGCCTTCCTGCTGCTTTCCTGATGTTCACCTTGACGCAGATATCCCACGCCATGTTTTGTAGACAGACCCTGGTCCCAGGGTTTGCCTTAAGAGCCGTGGCCACAGCTGATTTCATGGTGTCTTTCCTTGTTAGCAGAGTAGCAAGGGGCTGTCTTACAGGAGGTGTGGGAAGCAAAGGGTTATCATTCTGTACTTTGAGCCATAGGGCTGTTTTCTTATTTGAACTCTTTGCAGGAATATGGGGCATAGGGTAGCCCCACGGTGAGCTCACCTAGAGGACTGGTCTCTAAAGTAAGTGTGGGCTATGGCAAAAGCCACCAGAGAGGTACCACACTGACAGACATCTTGCTTAGTTTGATTTTTGCTTCACCATTCATTCTAATCATGGTAGACTTTCTGCATTTTCAGAAAGAAGAAGGTACTGTAAAAGGTAACACCAGCTTTGATGCAGCAAATTCTCTGTGAAACTCTTAAGTCTTTCTCCCCTGTAGCTATTAGAATGTAAGGCCAAAACAGCACAGAATTGAAAATAATAATTTATAGCCCTGGAAAAAAATGTTATCAACTTAGGAAAACTGAAAACACAGGTAGGGAAGGGAAAAAAAAAAAGTCAGTTGGTAGTTACGTGTGTGCTTTATGTAATGACATAACACAAGCATAGCTAAACTTCATATACTGAAGCCATACAAAAGTAACACATGAGAAAAGGTTTCAAATCTAAACCCCCTTTAACTATTCATTACTAGTAGAAATAAGCAAGTGTGCAACATGCAGAATTAAAAGGGCACAATCAGATTGCCAATGAGCAATGTTCTCTATGTTTGTTGTGGTAATAATATTGAATTCTAATATGCTGTTTTTCATCCTTACAGCACTTACAGACATTAACTAATTAAGTCAATTTAAGAATTATTTCTAAATTAATAGGGTACTTGCCAAGATTACCCAAATACTGGTCTTATACACAAAAACCCACACGCAGCTTTTCTACTTATCTTCATGTATTTGTCTTCTCAAATGTGTGATTAACTCCAGAGCACTGAAATCTTTTTGATAATCGCTGAAGATGAATGTATCAGGACAATCAGCAGCATATGGAACACAGAATGCTGCCAGATGTTAACACACTAAAATAAAGCAGAACCATCCATGTACTCCGTATCTTGTCTAAAAATAATATACTCATTGACCTTAACCCTATCAAACTGGTCCCATCTTCAAGGTCAAATAAAATAAGAAATATTTATCTTCTATGGAGAGGTTTATAGGCTGTGCTTGCAGTGCTCAGTGTCACAAAATGCTAACCATACCTCAGCCCTACTGCTTTGAATGAAAGCTTGGGGTGCTCACCCCCCTCTGGTGCTCAATGCTAGGCAATATCAATAATCATAATTTAAAATTTGCATTCCTCATGTATTCCTTTTTACTGATTTGTATTTTTTTGAAGACTACACATTGAAACAGAAAAGCACCTAGTTAGGGTAAAAAATACAGGCATATAAACTGGGATCTCTAACACGTACATCATTTGGAAGAGATCTGCATAATTTCTATGTTGTTCTGAAAAAAAAAACTTTAAAAATCTTTGTTATCTGAATAATTTTTGTAAGTGGTAATATCCACACAGCGTACTGCTGCAGCCCTTGGGAGGTTAATACCCCACTGCAGTGAACACCACTGTGCGAACCGCCCCACTTTGCAACTATCCCAAAGCAGACTTTGCAAGTGCTCCTGTCCAACAGCACAGCCAGAGAAACAGAAAATAATGACAACATCCTGATCATATTTCTGAAGAGTTCAGGGGGCCTCACAGTTGTGGTAGTTATAGTGAACAAAGAATTAGACAGCCTTTGGTAGGACTGACAAGGAAATCTTATTAAAGGTCAGAAAGGCCATTTAGTCCCATGTATGCCACTAGCCAGAGCGAGCGTAGTAGGTGCTACTACAAAGCCACTTAAACCTTGCAACAAGTGCTAACAATTGGCTTGGAAGAGGGAATGCAAGGAATGTTAAGGAGGCACAACCACAGCAAGTGGTTTCACATTTGTAAGAGGTCAGGTTTCAAAACATCAATATTCTTATTTTCTGCTGCTGAACATGGTGGTGGAGGAGGAATCATTTCTGAAAGTAACCAGTGCTATGTGCAGTCATTTATTACACACAGGTACCTGCTACTATTCCTGTTATGTATTAAGGAGATTTACTAGCACAGGAACAGAACCACAAAATGAGCTTGGAGGATTCTGGTGATGCCAAGAGCCTTCTCGCAAACATTTCCACATCCAACCCGTGGTGTGTTCTCTGTTTTTCAGCCTGCCTAATCGGGGCCCTGGTACCTGATAGTGGATGACTGACTACAGAAATCAAGATTCAGCTTACTCCCTGAGGCATGCTGTACTGCCAGATCAAAGTGCACGCATTTGGCATCCTGAAAATGCAATACCATTGCTCTCACTTTGCATTCTGTGATACAGAAACCTGGGACAATCACCCTTATAAAGCAGATAGTATTTCTTAAAAAAAGAGGTACAGAATACTTAGAAACAAAGTCCTAAGTAAACCTGAAAATAACGCTTTGAAAAAGCTACACTGATTAGCATTTGGTTATACACAGAGTGTTAATTCTAACTTTAGTTAGCAAGAAACGGGAGTGGGAAGGGAGAACATTCTGAAGAAAAAAACAACTTGCAAGGCAATTGGTAAGGGACATGCCAAAGAACTGTAGCGGCTGACTTCCTTATCTCCCAGCAAGCCCTTGTTATATTTCAATTAGATTTTGAAAACTGTATCCTACACTGTTGTGACCAACTGTCTAGCTTCCTGTAACGTCCCATCTGCCATTTTCTACAAAAAAGTGTCTCATTCTGGCCTTTTAAAGCAAATCTTGAAAGATTTTAGCTACCTGCAGGTGTCTCTGGGCAGCTGAACAAATGAAGTTGGCTGCAGACACTTCTCAGCATCGGGGTGCCAAAAGCCACAGGGTCATCTGCTCCGTTTCCTTCCCCCATGCCACGGCTCAGCTGCACCTATACCACTCCTGTCATATTGGTCCAGCCTGTTCTTAAACATACCAGCCACGAATTCTCTACAGTCTCCCGAATCTCTTCCAGCCTTTCACTCTCATGACTGTTAGGAAGATCTTTCCCTTATCTAACCTGACTCTCCCTTGCTGATGCCTACACCTATGAGTCTGGCAGGTTCACCTAATGCAACCCATCATATCCTTCCATGGACCATGATCCAGGTGGATCCAAGATGTGCAGGGAACCCTCCACCACGAAGTGTACAGGATTAAGATGGTATTTTGGCTTGGAGAAGGGAAGGTAGATTGACCAAAGTGAGAAAACAGGAGTAAAGTAAAAGATTTAGAGGATCCTGCAAGAGAAGAATAGGAATAAGATCCAATATTTAATGTACTAAATGCAACTACATCCAAGAGGAAGGAACACAACAAAAGCAAAGAGATAAGACTCAGCCATACTGTGAGGCCCAAAGTGGCATTAAAAATTAGCAATAGCAGAACCAGGCCTGCTTCAACACAAGCAGAAGAGAAGAAACTGAGATACTCTGGATCTACTATTGTTTTCTGCTTTATCGCTCTCTTCCCTTTATGCTAATTTGTCCCAGTTTTCTTCCAAAAGTGAGGACAACAGCTTGCAGGAGAGGGAGAGAGGGAAGAATCCTTCCTCACCTCCCCAGTGCAAGGCACACCTCCCTCAGCTCCCCTTTAATGTCCTCACACATGGCAGAAGTTCCAGTTTTGTCTTTAAAGGAAAAAAAAAAAGTGGTCACTCATCCCTCAGATCAGAAGATCTGAAGCTTTCAGAATAAATAATTTGGAAAATATGAGATGTTTATAAATAAATACATTAATAATAATATTAATAATTACTAACATATATGATGCTTT
>JANIJG010024654.1:29513-82635 GCA_024611175.1 Megaceryle torquata
ACATATATGATGCTTTTATTAAAAAAAAAATCCCTTCTATGCTTTTCAGATATCAAACATCATAAACCAGATATAAAACACTATTCTGTCACAGGAAGAATTTTAAATAAGACATTTTCTCTGAATGAGGATAATCTACAAAAACTATGATATGTCTCAAATGCTTTGTCATTTACTCTATATGAATCTGTAGCATTCAGCAGCTATCCATTCTTTAGAGCACAGAAAACGCAGTATTTTTTCTGTCAAAATCAATTATTCCCTAAACATTTTAGAAGAGCTCAAACAAAATACATTATTATAACTATATTCAACATTTCACAATTTGTGAAACATTTTGTAAATACATTGAACTATTTTGCCCTTCTCTCTAGTCTGTGAAATACATGATAAAATGCATTAGTAAAAAGGGGGCAAAAGTTTATTAATTAATACTAAGTTATTTAAGATGAGACACAAATATGAAACACTATCAAATCTGATGAGGCTATGCATATAATTTTCTCATGTATGGAATATCAGGACAAGCATAAAACCCTGTAAATAAGACACATCGTCGGGTAGAATACTAGTTGTGCAACCCTTGCTTCAGCCTTTCCCCTGCTGCAGGTGGTCTGAGGCTGGCAGGAAGGACAAGGATGGCAAATCATGGTGCCTCCTCTTCTCCTTGCAGCAGACCCCTTATGGCTGGATCTGATTGTCTTTTTAGCTCCCCTGGAGCCCGAGGAGCCACCACAGGCTTAGATTTATGAACCTGTTCACTGAGCTTGATAAATGAGGCCCAGGACATTTACAAACCTCACTCAGCACTTAAGATCTCAGGTCAAGCTCTGCATTGCCCATATTTTAGTGGTGCAAAGTAGATCTGCTGCATCTGGAAAAGGACAAATTTTGCTACTGGCTATGTGATCTTACAACATCATCAGAAAAGGAGCTACAGCTAAACGGAGAAGAAAGGTCAACAAAATGTTACTTTTTCAAATAAAACTCTGATTTTGAGGACCTAATAATATTCAGTACTTTCTTCTGACTAGAATAGGCTAGTTTTCTATACTCAAAAACACTTACATTGTGTGTATATATATGCAAATATATATACTTACAATTTGTAAATATACATTCATACATACTGTACTAACTATACTTAGTATAAATATTGAGGGTTTTTTTTCCTATTTACATTATTAAAAACCACAATTTCACAGGATGCAGTTAATTTGTATGGTAATGAAACAACCAGAAATACCTTTTATTTCCATCATTTTTGAAAATTTAGAGGCTACTTCTCTCAAGCATTCAGGCAGAAAGTTAACTGATGTTTGGAATTTTGATCATTCCGCTGCAGTGCATGGAAGTGAGCAGCAAGCAGACACTGTCTTTACTGAAACCACAGGTCCAGTCCTTTAATGGAAGTATTTTTTTTAATTCAAATGAATTTTAAGTCTTGGTATTGTTAACATGATATGGTATACAGCTCTGGACTTCTATTAGCACAAACAAATTTTGACACCACCAAAATGTGAATCTTCTTTTCACATCAACATTTTCTCTACAGCACACTAATTCCAAACAACTGCTCAGTATTGCCTCCAGAACTCTTATGGAAAGCATCCACTGATGTTTTCATTAGGCTTCTGGATTTATGTGCCATTTGGATGTCCAGACAATACATGTGCACAATGTACCAAGTGCAATGCAAGTCCTACCACAGTTCCCACTGTCAGCAAACAACATCACAGTGCTTTTCTCCACTAAGTCTAATTACCCTCAGGAAAGCACACAATTCTGCACAACTGCCCCTAAGAAATCCAGGAGCATTCAGGATATTTTATTTTCTAGTGGTCAAAGAGAGAACACAAGCCTCAAGGTGTTTTAGTTCAGTGACTATTGTAACTGGTACAAATTCTTGACTGAACAATGCAAATATCTTCACAGACACAAACACGTTCATAGCTTTATGTTCCACAAAAATGATGGAGGTAGAATTTCCTATGTTTGTTCTATGGATGTAAAACTTGTGAAAAGAAAATGTGTCAACATTTTAGAAACTGAATTTTATTTCAGAATAAAATAAAAAGGTTTTCTTTAACATCTAGTGAGAAGAAAGCTATTTCAAAAACTGCTGAATATTTAAATCTGACATTTTGTATCTGCTTCGTTCGTAATAATACATATATTTCATAAATAAGAAGAAATATCATTCTAAAAAGCGTGAATTAAAAAATTTCCTCAGAGGACAACATTAATGTTAAATTCCTCATATTAAACACGGGTGCTGAACTTGTCCCTGTTAGGTATTTCAGTACATAAATGACCTCAAATAAAGCTAAATCAATTATTTCTATCACCAAGTTTTAAAATAAGATTCCATCCCTTTCTAAAAGCTGTGTTATAAATTTAGCAAAATCTGCAACAGCAAAGTAAGCATTTGAGTCTTGAAGCCCACTGTGCATAAAAGATGAGACTAGATGACCACAGTCTAGCAGCACAAGAATACACTGCTATTGCACAGTTTATTGCAGTGGTTCTTTTTAAACAGCTTAAAAGTGCAGTATGTGCTCCACTACACATCGTTTTCTCTGTGCTTTTCCCTACATCCTGAAATGGCAAAGCCTGGCACTTGCAGATTGAGTCTCCCTCTGCTTCTGCTGCCTGGGAGGCCCTGAATGAAATTTTCTTGACCTTTTTCTGTCTTGGGCTCCTGACTTTGCCTCATGTCTTCTGCAGAGCTATCCCCTCACTCTGCTCTCAAGAGCTCCCTGGCAATGTGCCCCAGGGTACATTCCCACTTTGAGAAGGACTCCTCTACTGAAATGAAGCTTGCTGAAATAGGACAGATAGTTTATTGAGTTTTCTCCCAGGGAACTGAGTTAGTTTAATGAGAATGATTAGTAATGTCTACTACTTAATTACAATAGTATCATGATAAAGTCTGCTTAATGGAAATGCTTATAGCAAGCACCAAGTAACTGAATTATTTTAAAAAACCTTTCAAAGTGACCAGTGGTAGTTCTAAACAAATGTGAAAAGTTTGGATGTTTTGATAAACCAGTGTCAAAATGAACTATGAGTATGTGTAGTCTTAAAAAAAGGCTGTAGCCAAGGAAAAGAGGTTAAAAACCAAAAACTGTTTTATAAGACTACATGATACTACATTCTGGAAATCTTCAATACAGAAATAAAGGAAGGAAAAGGAACAACATAATTTGAATCCTGCCTTCCTATGAACATTTGAGAATTATGTTCTGGTTTGTTTTTCATTTTTAAACAAACCATACTTGTATGTCCTTTAAACATTAAGTACCCTAACATTAAAGCTATAGTAATGGCATGCAGTACTAATACCAGTGTACTAAGAATATTTAGACAGAGGTGCATGATTAGTGTGCTCTTTCCTTTCATGGACCATGTTGCTTCATAACCTGTTTGTGTTCTGGAAATGACTTTCCAGGAGCAGGAAAAAACCTGCTTTTGGCTTTTTTTCAAAACAGGGTGTTTATTCATCATTACCACATCTTGCTATCATATTATTAATGTGTTTTAAATTAACTCTGTTGTGTAAATGTAAATAAATTAGAAGAAATAACTATTTTTTTTGAAAGAAAAGTAGCATCTAAACTACAGTTTTGCACAAAAGTTTCATAAGAAGTTCTGTCACTGCATTCCCCTCAACTAAATGTCTATATAAATGGGAAAGCATTTTAAGGTGAGGCAATGTGAGGTGCTATGTTCTCAAAGACTGTTGTGAATGGCCATATGGATGTCCACAACATCTCAGCATGTCTCAATTTTTGTTAATGTTTCAGTTTGAAAGCATGAAGTGGTCAACCCTGACACTTGGACAGTGCATCAGCACATTGCTGTAAGCATGACACAATGTGCTGTCCAGAAGCACTGCTACTAACATCTGCTCATGTTTGGGACAGAAAGAAGTGTTTTAAAACTAGTTTTAAACATGACAGTAACAGCAGTAAAAATAAGAAATTATTTTACGGTCACTTGAGGTACTTAAAGGTATAAACCCAGTATAACAAAGATTAGAATCACTGTTTGTTATAAATACACTACCTTTGGTAATGAAATATAAAAATGTCTCTGTGCTAATAGCCAGAATTTGCAGGTAAATACCCAAAGATAAAAATTGGTTCACCCATTTTGGTGTTGGAAGAAGAGAACCAAGCCTGACTACAGGCTGCAGACAGGCTACTGCTGTCTTGCTGGCTGTACAGTACCTCCAACCAAAGTGCCCGGAAAACCCTCACACTGCAACTCGGAAGATTAGAAGTTGCTGGCTACTACAGATATGAGGTTTTTGACCTGAAGTGACCAGCCAGAGATTAGTGAGTGAGTAACTTAACTGCATTTTGAACCTTGGCTCCTGAGTCCCTCACACGCTAGCCAGTCAAACGGTTTCAGGAGGATATCTTCCAGAAGAAGTATTGCTTTGGCGCTGAACCTCCCAGATCCCATTAAAGGGTCCCTGCTGTATCCCACTGCTTGCCTGGCCCAACCCTACACACTTTCCTCCCACGAATTCCCCTCACATCCATGTTGAATCCTCTTTATCTTATCAGGCCGATACAGGCCTGCCCCATGCGCTTTTCCCTGCGACAAGATGACGAGAACCGAGGGGAGGATCCAGCTGCTCATTGTTTTGCTTTACAAAACCCTGCCATGGGCACAGATTAACACCAAAAACTAGATGGTGGAAGCCAAGGGAAAAGGCCTTTCAGAATGCCTCCACACAACTACCAGAGCGATGGCGCGAGTCGCTGCTCAATGTCCATCAGGGGCTACATGGTTCTGTGATGCTTTTGTTACCAAGGACTTCATTCCCAACAAGTTGTCCCCTCAGAAAGGGTTTACAGGTTGAAAAAAGCAAGCTAACAGCTTTTTCTTAAATAGGCTGCTAGTGCCTTGAATTTAGAGCTGCTTACACACAGCAGCTTCACTTTCAGTGGTTTGTATGACCGGCCTAGAGGGGTCTTCTGCTCTTCTCGCTTGCCTGTTCATATTAGAACTGACATTCGTGCAAATCCACTTTCCTGTTAAAGACAGAAATCACAAGCTAGGAGTATCACTCTTAGACATATATTCCTGTCTACTTCTAGGTACCCGTGAACCACTGATTTTTCTGTGATGTAGCAAGGCACAAAGTTGGACCCTTCCTGGTAAAACTAGTAATTAAATCATGTCGCCTTCCTTGTATAGCTGAGTTTTCACTAAATGCAGATAGAAAGCAGTATTGTAAAACTCTTCACGTGTCTTTTTGTTAAAATAGCAAGATTATATTAACTCTCAAACAGCATATATGGAAACACTTAGGTGACGACTTTTTACTGTTAAACAAGAAAACATGCTCTCTCTTCAGAAGTATACTTTCTAGGATTGAAAAGATACTCCTGTGCACATCATTTTCTTGTAACTACTAACTACTGTGGAACAGTTTAATGGCAAGTGGAAGAAGTAGAAGGCAGTAACTGTGCCCAGTTGTGCAGATGGATACAGACTATGCATGGATGAGAGCAGGAGAATTTTGCCAGTTTGGCAAAATTACAGGAACAGATCATTAGAAATATCTCAAATGGAGACCTACTACTCTAAATGCAAGGAAAGCTTCTAAATAGATAACTATAAATGCTTAAAAATGCTATAACGAATTCTTAAATTCAGATTGAAATGGGAATTAAATGCCTAGAGAAGTGACACTTTACTGTTAAAAACAACATTCTTAAGATTTGTGGTGGCTGCATACAGATTGTTTAAGCAACAGTAACAATAATGCAATGGGGTGCATTACTTCATAAGGGACTTTGATCTCTCTGTAATTCATAAACATTGGCTAATCCCTAGATCACAAAAATTAAGAATTTTGTTAGTCATTGAGCTAATTTAAGTCTACTATTGGAGTCTTAGTATTCTAAAGTCCTGACATGGACCCTGCTCTGCCATATCTCCTGACAATGCAGCGGCACTACTGACAAAGTCAACAGTTGCCATTCCTATTGAAAACAGAACTTAAATCATTTTTGTTCAAGGTACCCAACCTTCCACTACTCTGAGATGTGTATTGTTAATATACTTCAAGATAGAAACTTGAAAGATCTAAAAAGTATTTGACGTCTGGCACGGTGACTCAATTAATTACTTTGCTGAATTAATTATCTTGATCTGTCTCCTGAGCCAACAGCAGTGAGATTGTATTCAGCAACACAACACTGCTTGAAATAAGAAGTACAACAGGATTTTTACATGTACAGGCTGTATAGAGTGCAGAGTAGAAGGGTAGCAAGTAAGCTGTTATACTGTTATAGGTAGGTAATAAATCCTGTGAGGCAGTGTCACATTGCTAACACTGAAGTCAGGTAAGATACTCTTAGTCAGCCAAAAACATATTTTCCAATAAAGAGAACAGCTGCAAAAAAATGTGATATTTACTTACCTGATGTTCCTTGAATTTTTCTTTCCTTTCCTTCTCTATACCAAAAATTCACATTAAAGCTCCAAAATATGTTTGTAACAGAACACTGTTTGAAGTTCTCATCCAGAAATGAATTAAACCTGCTGTCAGCTGCTGATGTGAAAGTCTGATTGAATTCTAGGGCTGTGAGGCTTTACCCAAATGAGCTTTCCAAAACAGATATAAGTAAACAAATGCAATTCCCATTATGAACAACAGAGAGCATGTATGCTAGTGAGAAAAGTAATCAAGTATGTCAAGCAAAGAGAAAGATCATAAATAAAACCAGAATAATTTTAAAATAATAAAAAAAAAAAAGTTAACAGAAAAATATGTAGAAGCTGGCAGTGGGTTTGTGTGCCTTAAAGGGTAAAATAAATTTCTAATCAAAAAGTTTACATTTCTTTATACAGAATTTTAAAGTAACAAATGTAGGATTACAGAAACATCTGATATTTGGGAAAAAAATAATACTTAGAATCATGGAATAATTCAGGTTGGAAGGGACCTCTGGAGATTATCCAGTCCAAACTTATGCTCAAAGCAGGGCAAACTTCTAAGTCAGATCCAGGTTCGAAGTTAACTCATATTGCTCAAGATCATATCCAGTTGAGTTTTGACTATTTCAAAGGGTTGAGTTGTTCAGGGGACTACAATTCTGTTTACGGGAACTTCTTCAGATTTACAAATGTATTTATATTAGTAGGGAAAACAAAAGTACGATCTTTCAAATGTTAGCAAAAATAGATTTTATGGGGTTTAATTTGACAAGAAAAAATAAGTATCTTTCCAGTTTAGTGAGAAAAAAGTCCTGAAGATTTTTGTCCCACATCTCTCTAAACTAGTTAGTTATTCCATCCCAAACAAAAGAGTCAGCTCTGCTCACTGCTTAATTACAAAACCCAAACTATCTTAGTTCAATGTTTTTGTTACATCAGTGGTATTTGCCTCAATTTACAAAGCATTAACAGACCTTAATACATGCCCGTGCTACCGAAAAAGAAGCAAGCTCCTATTAGAAGGATTGTGATTGCTCTCTCTCCTTCAGAAAACAAAAATGAAGCAACATCATCAGCTGCTGACATTACAATGTAATCCTAAGAATATCTGATAATGATAACTTTTGTAGTGAAGTGTCAATCAACATCATCTCTCATACTCAAATATTATCTTGAAGCCTTACATGCCTCAGTAAGTGCCACAAGTGGACAGGGCAATAGGGACAGCACAAGGCCAGCATTTTTCTTAAGGTATTATGTGGAATGACTTTCAGCTATGCAGGACTAAGGTTTCTGTTGCATGAAAGTTGATGGAAGTGGAATCTTAGAAAATCATCTGAATTATAGGTAGTTGTCACAAGTGCATTTTATGAACAATATTTGAGAATGCTGATAAACCAAGAATAAAATAGATGGAAGATATAAAATGAAATGGATGGAAAAAATGGACTGTGGTATTCAAATTGTCCAGTCTTCCCTTTCTAACAATAAGATGCTTTGAGTGTCCAGTACTTTTGAAAATCCATCCTTTATTTAGGTGTCTGAATGAGAAACCTCATCTGCCTTGGGAATACTGAACACTAGAAAACTTAGACAAACTTTCAATGCCACTTTCTGTAATGTCTTTTTAGCACCTTTTGATTAATAAATTATGCTAAAGAGTCTACAAAATATCAAGATCTGAAACAGCTTACTATGTACTTAGAATGCTTCGTTACAATTTTAATATGCATATTTACAGAAAGTGACATGCATACTATCCAGGAAGTCCTTGAAAAGAGAACTCCAATATATAGGCATAGGTTCTCCAGGGAGGAGCTAAAGACTATCAATTTCCCCACTTTTCTCCCTTGTCCACATAACCCCTCTCTCACACTGTCCCATATCATACTTCAGCAATTCAGCACTCCTCACTCCCTTCATGTCCCCCAAGCACTGGGAAGCTCAGCTTCTTCACCTGATGCACAGATTTATCTACCCCAAAGGTATGCAATAACCTTCTGTGAAAAGAGTTCTATAGATCTTTATGCTAATACATTCATGTAAAATCTGAAACAGCAACCAGTGATCCAGCTGAAAACAATGGTTCTACATAAATATCCCCAAGGGCAATGCAGGTTCCAAGACTGTCTAAACTGTTCTAGAGATACTAGTTGGTTTTAGTCAATATAAGGTGACCTTTCCAGATAGCCTCAAAAAATTAATCTGAACTATATAAAAATAATATTGAAGCTCAGACGTAAAACCAATACAAACAAAAATGAAATGAAGACCTAGAGATGACATCATTTTCAGTGCACTGAACTGAGACCAGCAAAGCATTACTTTTAAGTATCAAAAATCAGACGTTCTGACTTAAATGCAACAGCTTGGTTCAGCAAACTAGGAAGTGGTATTTCCCTTCCATAAAATAACAAGTTAAATACTATTAACCTGTGCTCCAAATAACTTTACGTGGACAGTTGCCATAGATGAACTAACTGGAAAAAAGCCAAACACCACTGTCCCTGAAAGTTAACAATGCCTGTTTTCAAATGCTCTGGCTGAACAGCAATTCAAGCTATTCCCTAAAGAATGGCACACAATAGAACGAAGTGAAGCATCTCAGGGCATCTACATACCAAGGTGTTATTATTCAGATCCATCTTCCCAGCAAAGGGCCCCCATGTTGTTCCAACCGGAAGCTGCTGCCGGCTCTGAATCTTGCGCTCCCCGTCTTTCTGGACCACCTCCAACTCTCCTGCAAAGAAAACAAGCAGTGTTGAGAGTACTTTCACTTGTGCCTTGACAACAACCACCTCTGCCTTTGTGTTTGCTTTATATGCAAAATGTTCTGAGGACCCATATAATGAGAATTAATTATGCTTGTCTGAAAAACAACTGATCTTGTCGTCCTGCTAAAGAAAAACAAACCTTTTTCCCTTACAATTGTATTCAAATTTGGTTTAGCAAGTCCCGTTCCTTTCTTGCATCTTTTCACACACATTAGAGTTTGAAGGCATTTTTTTTCAGAATAGCAGTTTCATAAAAGTTCTTAAGAAATGTTGAGGCGGGGGGAGATGATAGCTGAAAGAAAGGAGTGCAGTAGCAGCCACACCTGATGTATTAACCTCCTTGATGCATTTTGCTGTCTCAAGACCACATTCTGAAGCATTCAGCTATCACAAATTTTAGAGATGTAAAACATACAGTGATATAAATCCCCAGAAACTCTACTAGTTTTGAAGAAACTACTAAAAATATTTACTACAATTTAAAAAAGGATTCTGAAGCAAGTGAGGTTTTACAAGCAGGAACATTTCACAATTAGACCCAAAATAATTAAAACTGTTACCTTAAGGTTTTAACACAAAATATGTAAAAGCAATGGGGAGGTGGTATATAATGATCTTTTTTTTAGTGTGTACTAAATTGCCTTTTTTTTTTTTAAGTGAAATTTATTTTTGAAAGCTAGGACTTCAAAATTAATACTTAAAACTGAAATTGTTACTTTAGCTCACTTGAACTTTTCTAGGTTTTTCCAGGGAAAAGAGAAAGAATAACACACAGTTAATCATTATTGTGGAAGGAAAAATTAAATTCAGTCACAACATTTCTCCCCAACATTTTTTACACTTCATTCCAGGATTTAAAAAATAGTCTAGACAACCCTTATTTGAAAACAGTCTCCTCAATAAGCCTGTTTTTCTATGAAGAAATGTTTCGGTTAAAAATGTAGTAACACATTTATTTACAAAATTTCTAACTTTCTTTTCTAAAACAATTCAGATAAATTCTGGTTTCAAACTTTAACTAGGATAAAATGGAACAAGCAGGAGAGGCTGATCTGTGCTTTTCTTGTTAGATGTTTAACTGAATTTTCACATGCTATTGCACTTCCAAGCTTTGGTCTTCCTGAAGGTAGGCACAAAATCTGCTGTTCTCATGAGCAGCAGAGCTCACCTGGACTTTGCTCTAGCCAGGATTTCTCCTGACCTGTCTTCCCTGTCTGCTACACCCCCTTCCTCCCTTTCCATATCAAACTGATGGAACAGTAAATCCTGCCTTTTGCATCAGCACGTCTCTTCTCAACAACTCAACCCCAAATCAGGACCGGTGCTTTTCCAAAAACAGGGTAAAGTCCAACTGTGCAAGAAGTCAAGTCGTCCAAGATTTAGAACTGGCAGTTGTTGTGAAATGAACCTTGGGCTGGAGGAAGTGAGTAACTCCTCCTGGCTTACAGGCAGTCTCCACTGACTTCCCTGAGCTAACCATTCCCATGGACGCCTGGCTTTATGTTATAGCCAGGCTGCAAAGTTTTTCCCCGTTTGCGGGGGTTCATCTCAACAGTTTAGATTCTTAAGAGCTCCAGCTTCCACTTGCAAGCACAGAAATCTAAATTTTGCTTCTGAGTGTTGCAGATTATAGAACTACTCTATGTAAAATTGTGCATCAGATCCTTCCTGCAAACTGGAACAAATCTAGGAAATAGAGCTGTATCAGATTACAAAAGCTTCTGTGTACGCGGGTGAGTTCTCATTGTGACAGTGTGACAACATTTTAAAAGGCAGTATGAGAGCAGGAAAGCTTATGGATTAATTATATCTAATTTACACATGAGATATATATGTATCTAGAAAGAAAAAAAAATGCAGTTTTTTCCCTCTTACAGTCCCACTGTTAGAAATTATATTCACCTTAAAAAAAAAATCTCTTTGTATGTTAATTATGGAAGAGAGAAATCTTTCTAGTATTGCAAGGTAATATGTTGATCACTTAGGCATACTGCAGGATTTTCACTCTACATAGAGATGAAAACTGTAGTATTTGCTTGCTTTTACACACTAAGAACCAGCCATGTCTATGAGCATGTCACATTTAACTGATACCAGAGGAATCATGAGAATCTTTGAAAACCCTTTTAAAAAATAATTCAGCCTCCCTTTCTGCCACTGACATTTTTCATTTGAAAAGGGTTCAGACACAGTCAAACAGTGACTCCTTATCTGTACCTGTGGATTTACAAGCAGGCCTGTCTTTTAATGGATTAAGAACGACAAACTTAGGGCAGATCATCCAGTGATATACAAAAACCTACTGAAGTTTTAAGGTACACATCATTACACTTTCTATTTTAAATAAAATTAGTAACATGAATCTCATACCTGGGAGGTAGCTCAGGTTTGATGCAAACATAAAGCCAAGTAATTATTTTCCAAAACTATATTTTTTACTCCAGTTGATAATTAAATAAATTTATATGGATTCTTTCTCTCTTTTATTCTCTTTTGTTCCAGCCCCAAGTTGTAGCTTCAGCAGTGTACTACAGGTGAGGTAACATCACATTAAATTGTAGTGAAGCTTCTGTACTTTCCCCTGCACTCAGAACACCACAATCAAGTAGTAGACTGCAGACAGGGTTACAAACCATTTTGCTGAATAACCTTCCTGTTTCCCTTGATCATAGCTCTCCATATATTTCTCTCTGCTCACCATGACCAACAGCCATTTTAATGCTATGGGTGAATGTGAGAGTTGGGAAAGGCAATCTACTCATATATTTTGGCAAACACAGACATTTTGGCTACACTTGTGCAAGGTGCAGCACGTTACAATCTGATCCTTGGCAAAGAATTTTTTTTTTTCCACTTAAATCTTACTTTTGGGAAATAACACCAAGAGAGCTGTAAGTTAAAAAACACCCACTGCACATCAGGGTCTACAAGTATCTGCTAAGATTAATATTTAATTCCTACCAGACACTGCATCTTTTCTAAAATCTGTGTATAGGTTCCTTTGCCTGCCCTAAGCAGGAAGGCTAAGGCTGGTATGAGGGTTCACAGAAGAAAGATGACAAATGTCACTATTAAAAACCCCATCTTGAATTCCCCTGACTCTGGAGTACGGAGTCTGCAACTTTCCTTCATTGATCTGTAACACACTGCTCCTCTGAAATACCCTATTTGGTGAATGGTATCCAAACTGCGGCAACAGCCAGCTCCAGTCTCCTGCTGACAAGAATGGGGCTGTCCTCTGCTCACTGCTGGCTTCCCACAAGGTGCCATGCATGTGACCATGAACAACTTGTGACCTCAAGAGAGTCTGCTGGAAGAAAGAGAACCACACCATGACTCTTCATTAAAAGAGTCTGAAAAATGTGTCAGCAAGGGAAGATTTTTTCCCTTCAGACTCAGAAGAAGTTCAGATATAAGTCAGAAGTGCTCTCTGCAGCTGCTGTTCCTTGCACAACTGCTCAGCATCTTGCACAGATTGCAACAGGAGAAGGAAGAGGATCTCAGATTTTATTGCTGCTTGCAGTGTGTCAAGACTCAGCACTCTTCACACGTGCTTGTCCATGGAGATCCAAACCAGTCAGAAGAAAAGGAAAGAAAGGATGAAAAACTGCTGCAGCTTCCTTTAATCTGCACTCCAGCCCAAAGGAAGCAGAAAATTCTCTGCCAAACACTGTTAGGAGTTTCTAGCGATCAGCAACTGCAACAGACCACCTCAGTGCTGAACACTGAACATAAATGTTCCATCATGTAACAGCAAATTGTAATATATAGAATTCATACACACCCCTGGGATTCATCATTCCTATGGCAACATCGAGAAGCAGTTGTATTTTGCCAATTTCATCCTAGACTTGTCAACCATCCAATTGAAAGGGACAGCAAGAAGCTTAACAGAAGCAGCACTAAGAAATGTAAGTAGAGAGGAAGTGATGCCCTGCTTTTAGTTTTTGCAAGTTAGGTTAAAAACATGACATGAGACATTCCATTTAGTGATATTTCCTTGCTACAGAGCAAGTTGGGTTTTTTTTTTCCCAGCTTGCTCTTCAGGAACAGGCTTTTTTCCAGCTTGTTGAGTAAGTTTATACAAAATATTTGAGACACATAGTATGGGCTAATCAATTTTGGTAAAAGATAATGCTGTTAGTGCTGTGGGCTGTTTCTCTTATCTTGTTGATGTAGCATACTTTTAAAATCTGTGATTACTCAAAGACTTACGATAGCTGCACTGTAAAAGAAGCCCCAAGTCATGACTCACTAGTACAGCTACAAAACATCCCATGGCTTTTAAGATATTAGGCCACCTTGGTGGATACAAAACCAGAATGAAACAACTCAATTTAGGATTCTTTTCTTACATATATGTATTGTTTCAGGGTTGCCATATAAAGCTTGCATAAAACAGAAGATAGAGAGGACAGCTGAGATTTGTCGTCTTTTACAGCAAAATCAGAACCATTTAAAAAAGCTCCACAAAACATGCAGTGTACACAGAACAACAGCAGCTTTTGGCACTTAACAGGATTTGATCGCAACTCAAAGATCAACAAAATTGAACTACACATAGTGTTTCTGACCAAAATAATACCGTCTTTCATCCATCTACCCACATTCTGGAATAAGAAAGAAAGAAGTGGATATCTGAGGGTGAATGATGAACAGTGTTTTGGATGAGAAAAAATGAACTACTTCATTCAGAAATAAGTGTCCAGATTTATAAATGTTTACCATTTCTAAGCAAATCACTGATAGTTTTGATAGTAGGGTTTTGGGGTTTTTTTAAATCAGGAAGCTTTCTAAGTAGACTCAAAAAAAACCCCCAAAACCAAAAACCAAAGAGTAAACTCTTCTGCTATAATTAGCAACTGGTTATTTGACATCATGGAGCTCTACCAACTTCCACTAGCAAATGGCTCCTTCTTTGCTTGTTTCCAGTGCACAGCCACCTGGCTATCTCATGAATATTTCTTGCATGGCAGAGAAATGTGTATGTTGTAGTTTCAAAATGGGCTGCTTTAGCAGCTGGTGCAAAAAAGCTAAAAACATTCCCAGAAGTTCTTAAGCACCCCCCAAACCAGAGCCCAAGATCTGCCTGCCATCCTGTATGCACAGGAAGAATCTGCAATTAATATTTTACTGGTGATTACCTCCATTATATCAAACTAATATGTGTATGTTTGCACACAGCAGTTCACTGACAGCGGAGAACTATCCCATTTCCACTTCTGTGATTCTTAACAAGGTAGCTCCAATATTAAATGCTCATACACTTGCTTGGCAGACATAAACTGCATTATTGAGATACCTCTTCTAAATTCTCCTCCCTCAATTTTCAAGTGTCTGAGACATAACACACAGTAAACTACAGTTTCGAACATAAACTTGAAATACGACATTCTCTATTCAAGTACTCCAGTCAAACCCTGATAAATCAGGCTGGCCATGCAGTGATCTTATCCTTTCTGACTCTTTAATAAATCGAACCTTGTAAGTTCACGTTGTTGGAAGTTGTCACTAAATGAAATTGTGACCTTATCCGATGTGTGAACTTATCCTGCTGACAACTACATTTATTGTCTGGATAAGCATGGGGGAAAAAAAAAAAAAAGACTTTTGATAATTGTGATCTTAGCCATATGCAACTCTAACAGATGGGATCTTTTTGATGTTCTATTAATGATTTGCTTATGATGAGACTCTAGTCAGAAAAAAATAAATGCTCTTCATAGGTAAGTGGTAGGGAGACTGGTAAGCAGCATGAAAAGTGCACAAAGAGGAACTGGCTGACAGCAATGAATCAGAAGCTATTAGCCTAACACAAAGAGCTTTGAATTAGCTTGTAATTGCACTGGAAAAGATAACATAATGGAGGTGGCAAAACAGAAACATTCCCTTTCCACAGGACTCATTCAATGGCCCAAAACTCTGAAACAAGTAACTGAGAGTCTGAAGAAGTAGCCCAAAATAGGCTAAACCATGGCACTTCATGATGAATGAATGAATGAATGACAAAATAGGGCCAGGCCACTGTTAGAATAAGGATGGAAGGAGGAACAGACTTGGGACTAAAGCTGAGAAAACAGCCCCACGGCATCACCCTGGGGAGAGGGTCACTATTCTGCTGCCACTGAGTTTCTGAATAGAGCAACCTTCTTTCTTACTCTGAAGCTGCTGTCACTACCCAGAAACTCCTTCCCTTAAACCTCCCTGGTCCTATCCCTCTTAAAGAGTAGGATCAACCAGACCTCTTAGCATCAGAGCCACAAGGGAAACAGACACAAGGATAACGCACAGGTAGTTATTACTTTAAGCTACAGCTCTTCTTTACCTACGCTTAGAAGCAGATCTACATATCAAACAGAATGCAGGAGAAGCTGCCACGTGCCACTTCATTCCTAACCGAGCTGCCTAATGTTGCCCCACTTCGCCAATGCTCCTACAGGGCAGCTGTGCACTCTAGGTAAGGATGACAAGTGAAAAGGATTCTCCATTCTCTGTAACAAAAATCTTGCTGCTCCCTACCTTTCTTCAGAGTCCTGAAAGTTAGAAGCACAGTTTCTTTATCTCTGTTACCCACTGCTGCTACTACTGCAAATGGCAGAGTGTGCAGGTAGTATTCTTATCTGCAATGGCACTGTCCTACATGGACAATAAAAGCAAGAACATTCTGAAAGTGAGGACAGGGAAAGACCAGACAAAGCCTTTTAGGGAAGAAAAAAAAAAAAAAGACAACAAATGGAGGGGAGAAAATAAATTTTAAAAACAAGGCAAGGGAGACTGTGTCTAGGGAAGGAACCATTTGAAGACCCATAGTGGGTCTGATCAGGATACAAAGACACAGCCTGGAAAATCGGAACAGAAGATATTCACAAAAAAAAAGGATGCAGAAACCTTGCCAGAGTGAGAGAAGCCATGTACACTTTTCCAAGCCTGAAACATAAGGACAGAAGTGCATTTATTTACATTTAGAAACAAAATGTAAACATAATTACTCTTTTTTTAGCTAAGGCATGTGTGTCATTACAGTGCTTAATTCATAAACTAAACGACCAAAATATAGTATACTTATTCTAATATCTCATTGCTCAGTTGAATCCTGGCTAAACTGTCCACTTGAAACGTGTCTACACTGCACCCAGTGATGTGGCCAACTGACCTGACATCTGGTCAAATCCATTCTTTACCTCCAAGCAGCCAGATTGCCATGTAGGCTATAAAAATTTTCTGAGAAAAAGTTTCATTAACAGTTGTTTTGTTTACACTGGGCTCCAGCTATGACCATGACACTGACACAGTACTCCAGCCTGTTTGATGTGACCCTAGGTACATGTACAAAAGCTTCCTCAGATTCCCAGCTACAACGCAAAGCTAACTTCAGTGTTGTGAAGGTGCACGATGTCTTGCAGACCAGGCGGAGTTCTCAGTTCAAAACCAGTGTATGCATTGACACTTCAAAAAGTCAAAGATGTACTCTATTGGTAAAGTCTTACTAAGGAAACAGTTTTACATTCCTATAGTGCTCCACACTCCTGTAATCTACAGAACTTCGTAAGAACACAAGATCCCATTCCAGGTTAGAAAACCATAGACCTACAGTGGTGAACACACCTACATCAATTTGAAATGACAATGCAACTTCTTAATTGGGGGGGGAGGTTGGTTAATTAAATAAATGTTAAATAGCATGTACATTGAGTAACTGCTACAGATAAGCTCATGAAAAACTGTATAATCATTGTCCATCAAGTATACTATCAAAATAATTTTTAAGGCATAAGCTGAACTATTACAAAAAGTACTGTTTTTTCTTGGAAGTCAGAAAGGAAGGAGTACATAATGAACAATGCCACTAGCATTTAATCAGCTTTTTAGTAGAACAGACTCTTATACAGCTATATAGCCTTGCTTTATTTCAACTGCATCACTGAACTTATATTAACCTGCTTAAAGAAAAAATTAGAGACAGTAGTAGAAGAAAAAAAGATATTTACTCAAGATACACTAAGAAAACTAAGGATTTGTTCGCTTCCTTTAAAGTGAAGTTCCATATAATATGAAAAATAATCTGTCATATCAGCATCCAGTCTACAAACAGAGGCAAAGTAAACCCAGCCATCATGGCAAATTCCTGATCCTGAGATGAAATTAAAATAAACCATCTTTAGTTTTCAGTCTACTCACTACAAGAGCAATATACACGTCTGCTTTCAAAGTCAGAATCTCATACAAAAAGAAGTTGGGGTTTTTTTCTGAATAATTTTCTATCTTCACATTTGGATGCTCAGTTCAAGATGTTTGTTACTTGATATATGTATTGAGATAAAACTGGAGAAGAAACGTTTGAAAAAATACAGAAAAAAAAATTCCCAAAAGGCAACCTGTGTGGCTGAAGAGCCCTCCCTGCAGTCTTCTGGTAGAGAAATATTGTAAATTCAGTTCTCACATGGACACTCCACACTGGCAGAAATGATTCCCAATTATATTATAATACTGTGCAGACCCAGTGAGTTGAGTAGGTAGGTTTGTTATCCCAGCTAGATGTAGCTTGCACAGCTTTGCTCCCTCTCTCCCATCACAAAAACAGACGATACAGAAATGCCAGACTTGGGAAGGGCAGGCTGATGATATTACTGAAGGAGGTTTTCTTGATAAGATCATCATCTGTTTCTGGACCCTTGGGTATGCTCCTTTACTCAGCAGAGGAACAGTCGCCCCTGATAAATGTCCCTTTGTGTGCAGACTCTCCTCCAATATATGCAAAGACATTTCAGTCCGAAGTCTGTTTTCTTGTTGCCTCATATTGCTCAAATACAGTGAGAGGTATGTGGAGCTTGGTATGTAAAGCAAGAGAGAGTGTACAAAATTGAATATACAGCTTATGTAACTCAGACTGGAGCCTTTTCTCAGATAGATGCTATTCTGCAGGGAGAAAACATTTCACCATCACCTACACCAATGTTTCCCTGGGACTTTTTGGAATCTCTTTAGCTGAAAGAGAACTTTTTTTTTTTTTACAATATTATTTGCATAAATATATATATGATATTTAAATAAAAAAACCCCTGATAGATATTTGTATGTTTACCCAACATTGTTGGATTTCTTTTTTACTTGGAAAACCTGTAAAATATCAAGGTAGCCTGTGTTCTTCATGAATGCAGAAAGCTACTAAGTTAACTTATTAGGAAGACTGCTGTATTAATATTGAGGTCGTGAGGTGTATTAAAGAAAAACATTTTGGAAGGTATTCTTTTTAACTCTAAAAGCAAGAGCAGTGAGATCATCTGTGACTGTATCTGCAGTGTCTTCTCAGTTTTCAGTACTTACGCTTAGAGACAGAAGGATCTATTTTCATCTCTCATTTGTGTAACAGCAGATGAAATTATTTGCTCTCTATCAGATGTGCATGCTCAGAGCTACAAAACCACTGCTCAGATGTCAATTTCTAGCTAAGAGTATGTGAACCAAACTGCTCACAAAATCTTGCAAATGAAGCAGATACTTTAATGTGATTTCCATATTTCCTTTCCATGAGAGTACCAAGAAAAACACACAAAAAATAAACTAAGACTCAAATTTATCAGTATTTCATGTGACCATCCAAAAGATCTAGTTACTGTTGAGATTAGGAAGGTAAGAGGGGACTGGGACAAAGGAAGATTGAATGCCATGCTCCACTGCTTGCATGCAGTATATAGTTCAATCCATTATAATTACAGTTTATATGAAAAGTAACATTATTATAAATAGAGATAAATGTAGTATAACTATAATGTACAATGTCAAGATTCAAATTAATCATTTCTTTGCACTTGCTGGGGATGGCCATGCATAACAGACACATGGCTCTGCACTGCTCCAGCACTCATGAGTTATGTGCTTATCTACATCCTCTATGATCAAGTAGCAGCAATGACCAACACAGCGTTTTAACACTGTTGTCAGACAGGAATTGACTGCTGCTTTTGGACATGGACCAGAGGACCCTCACTTGCTTCTTCAGTGCCTCAATCTGGACTATCACATTGCTTTCACATGCAGCTGTATCTTGGCATAACTGAGTCTTTGAAGCCAATATAAAAAGCAATGCCCATTTATAAGGGAGCCTTGTAACTTTGAAATAAACCCTTGAACAGAGATTGAGCACAACTCCTGTGCACTACCTAAATCCTACTCTGAGGCTTACATAAGATTTAAGTAGAATACTGGCCTTGTGGCAGCCTTCTGTACAGAAGTGATCTTGACCTTCACACGAGTAAGTCCCAGCGGCATCACGTGTGTAAAGCCTATCTCAGATTGTTTTGCCTTACCGCCTTCTCCTCTACAAGCACAAGCTTTGAACACCCCCATTGCTCCTTGGTCAGACACAGTGACTGGGGACCCCAAGCAACAGCCATGGCTGGCACATGGGGCCTGTTCTGCAGTCTTTTCTCCTGGAGGGAGCTCCAGAGATTGATTCTTTACAGCCTAGACTTCACCTGTATAAACAATAACTGAGAACAAGTCCACATCCTCTACTGCCTTAGTGGACATTTCAGACTAAGTAAGAACAGGGTCTCAAAGTCAGTGCTGGCAACAGGAGCCCTAACCTTCTGTAACTGTTGCAAGCACTGCTTCTGAAAACATCACACAATACAAACAAGAAACAATCTTTTGAAGATGTAGGGAAGTATTTCTGGTGAGGCACTATCATTAAACTGACAGTGTCAAAAGAGACCAAAAGAACTGTAATTCAGACTGTATCTGGGCAACAGAATTATTTTGTCTTTGAAGCATTAAAACTGCCCCTATACTATGTTTAAAATATATTAATGTTGATTAATATGATCAGTTAATAGGATATATGATAATTATGTGTCACTGATGGAATGGGAGGAAATGGCCTTAAGTTGATCCAGGGGAGGTTCAGAGTGAATATTAGGAAGAATTTCTTTACTGAAAGGGTTGTCAGGCATTGGAACAGCCTGCCCAGAGAGGTGGTGGAGTCACCATCCTTGGAGGTGTTTAAGAGCTGAGTAGATGATGTGGTTAGGGATGTGGTTTAGGGCTAGGAATAAGGTTGGACTTGATGCATCATGAAGGTCTCTTCCAGCCAAAACGATTCTATGACTCTAATTTATAACAGCTTCTTATTATCCCGCAGTGGTGATGCTCTCTAAGAATATAACAAGTGCAGCCTGTTATTGAGTATGAAGTATACAGAGTTAAAACACTTAACTACGCAGGAAGTGATCATATTGAAAAGGCTGCAGGCTGACAACTTCATTCACCTGATAATAAAATTGGCAGTTTACAAAATTAAATACAACAGCATAAAAACTCCCCTAAAAATATTTGACCCTTCTCTTCCTCACAAATAAAAAAAAAATCACATGCATCGACAAAAAGAGAAAATTTCTATTTTCATCATGACTATTAATTTGATGTACATAGTTATTTTTCAACTTAACAATTCCCTCCTGATAGGAAGAGACAATTTTCTGTACAAGGGGTCTTGGAGAAGGGCAGTTTTATTCTACCAGTGTTTTTCTGCATATGTTTTCATCTCATTAACAAGATACAAAATGTATGAACTTAAAAAAGATTAAAAAAAACCCTAGAAAAACAAATTCTACTTTTACATAACCAAGGGTGTATTCAGCAGTTTCCAAATCAAGCCTTCCAACGTTAGAAAAATCTTGACCTTCCATGCAGCCCCCCTGAGCCTTGGACCACTCTTTTGCAGATTCCAGGACCTCAGCATAAAAGCCAGCTTTCTATCCCTACTCCTGTCCCATGGACACTGCCTCCTTGTCCAGTTTATCTGCCACATTTCCTCTTCCTATTCCTTCCTGTGCCCTCACTGTTCCTCCTCAAGGGCAAGTTTTGGGCCATACCCACATTCCTTGTAACTGCCTCTAACAACATCCAGAAAGAAGTAAATGTCAGAAACCCAAGTGGAGTAAGGCACATATATTTTCCTTCACACAGATGGTTTCTAGCTTTCTGTCTTCCCCTATTGATCACCACCCACTTGCCAGCCAAGTCTATTCCACCCCTTCAAATTCTTACCCTCATCAAATGCAATTCAGAAGCTGATAGTCTTTTCACTGACATGCATATCTTGTCTTAGTGGTCAGATACCATCCTGAGTCTAAACTTTTCTATTTTCTTGACTGTACTCATCACAGAAGCACAACACTCCAAAGCAAAGCCTAACTTCTTCTACCAAAAGTCCATTTACAATTCTCTGGGAACGTCTCAAACACAGCGGGCAGATTTATCAATAGCTGTGTTACTAGAATCTCTCTTACTGCACGTTTATTATTATTATTTCTTCTCCCTCCACCTCTGTAAACTCTACGCTTTACACAGTCAATAGATAATACAAAGAATCTTATCTTCCAGTCCACAACAAGAATGTCCTCAATGATTTGCTGCTAACCTCCCTGGTGGGAGGAGTCAGGAGAACTACTCACTGACATAAAGTAAGGACACATACTAACAGAAAGATTAAATGAAGACTGAATTGCGAACAATTCAAGTTCCCAAGAAAGATCAAGTGTTCTCTGGGTAGTATCAGAGGAGATCTGATGGTGTGGGTCTGTGTATCAGTGGATCTGATACTCCACTGTTAAAAAGCTGAAACTGGAAAGCATGTAGACTAAGAGCAATATGGCTTCTCATATTATGGTAGAAGCATTAAGGTCATAAGGAAATAAAAGGAAAGTCCATGTTCTTAAACTCCATACTGACTTAAAGTAAACGAAGAAGAAAGTATTAATAATGCTTGGAGAAAAATGTTATACTATACTCCACAGAAGTTTTATATGTCTTTCACACTTTTTGTAAAGTATAAATATACTAGTACTCTAAATCAGTAAGATAATCTCACAGAAAAAGTAAGTCTCATCTATGGCTGGGTTGTCCCATTAGCACCTTAACTTACATGTGAGAATACATGTACAAATAAACATATGCAGCTTGCAAATTCTTCCACTGTGACAAATAAGGCTATAATATCTCTTGGTACTTTCTATATGCTTAATCGGTCTTTACCTTTTGGCAACCAATAAAATATCCTAGAAATTACTTTCTAAAATGACAGACAGATATTCAAAGGGCAGTAACAAAAAAGTTCCTATCAACAGGTAACTCAAACATTTTCTAGCTCCCATGTAGTACTTTCTTATGCATATCACAATAGCCAGTTCCAAGAAACTATGAAATAAAGAAGATAAATAAGAATTTTAGAGAAGGCCAGTCCTGCAGCAAACATTTTAGACATAATCTTGAAAGATCTGGACTTGTGAATTGGTTCTACACCTGTTTCCTATGGGACCTCCAAAATCACTCATCATCTCCCTGTAACTCTGGAAGTCACAAAACTTCTCTCTCACCTTTTATTGACCTGTCTTTTCAGAATGCAAGCAATCCAGAACGCAAGCAATCCAGAACAGGGACTGTAACTGTGCTTGCATGTACAGATATATATATAAAAAAATATAAACCAGATAGATAGTCACTACAGATAGACCAACTGATATGTATGTATACATGCACACTTTTATTCATCAAGAAAGTATAGTATCTAGGACAAAAGGAAATCTGTGTCAATAGAAACCAAAAGCTTCTAGGTGACACCATAATACAGCAAAAATAATAATTTTTTGGCATTCTGAAAGGGATGCCCTTTTCAAATATGCTGTATCTCTTTTGTCTCTGGCAAGCAGGCTTAGCAAGGGGCTTTGATTACGATTCTGATATGTTCTTCATATCATCTTTTACAATAGTTAAATACAGCTCAGTCCCCATGTCCTCAGAAGAAAGTGAAAAGATAGCCAGAGAGAAAGAAACAGAGGACTACTTTCATATACAGTATTTGAAGTTTGAGGTCTTTTCTTTCATTTAAATTTGGAATTTATCTAAATTCAACCACTGAATGTCTTTACTCTTGAATAATTATGATCGACAAATTAATGTAGGTAGCAAAATATTTTTTTTATATACTGCTTTTTATGCCTTAGATATACTCACAAAATAGCAAATGATATCCTTTGAAATACCAAGTTCAGTTGTTAAAAAATATTATCTGTAGCAGAAAACAAATTATTCACTCTACACCACTCCTTACCTGCTACTGAGGCACATGGAGATCTTATTTTCTAATTTATTGTCATCTTACTAGAAATATTTAGAACAATTAAAATTATTTCAGTTTGAATGTCAGCCCACCCTTCAGTGTCATTCCAGGACAAATGTGTCACTTATTTTTACATTCTTCTTTGAGCCCAAGAGTTTTATAATCATGCATCATTCTTTGACTTTTTCCACAATCTACCGTTTAGACACCTCCTGACAACTAAACGTTGGCAGTGCATGCCATAAAATTACTTCTGTTCCTCCCTGTCAGGAACAAATGTAGTAAAACCTCTAACAGCAAATCAATGTCTACACTTTGTAACAAGTATAATTATGGTAGGAAGAGGCATGCAAATCAATATGAAGATTGTGAGTAAAAGCTTTTGATTTGTCAGTCATTCTTAGTAGCTGTTTACATTCTGTACATTCATAAAGCACTTGGAAGAACAAAATAATTATGTTTGAAACCTACAACACAGACCTCACAATTATCATAGCTATAATACACTTCTGTACCCACAAAGCTTTAAGTGTTCTCATGGAGAAACAGAGGTATCACATCTCACCTGTCCTATGCCAAGAGAGCTTGGTATAAATAGTGCAGAATTTAAAAGCACTACACAATAAAGATACTAGTGTCTGACAAACCCATTATTTCACCGAGAGGTATGATACTTCTCTCCGAAAGGCAATAAAAAGTAAATTTCACACTGCACTGTACATAAAGAACAGTTAAAATGAAAAATCTGTTGTGTGACATCCTGTGGTGTTAACAATATAGGCAGATCAAGATAAGTGGGTGGATTTGGATCATCATCAGAAGACATAAGGCCATATTTGCCAGTCTATTATGTCATGTTTCTTGAATTCATGAACCCAAGAGTGCAATAAGTTTTTGTGACATGATGGAGAAGTTACATTTTATACACAGGAAAGATAAATGAATTAAAACGAGTAACTGTATTGGGGTTTTTTAAAATGTGATTGAGCAATACAGCATACGGAGAATCCTGAAGTCTAAAGCATACAAACCATTCAGAAAATAGCAATGGAAAGCAAACTGTGATTGCCAGAAGATTTACATCAATTTAGCCCCTACGTTTGTAAACCAGAACAGTAGGACAACGTAAGAAAATAATGTTAAAGAGATTCTTTGTCAAGTTAATAGTGACCACAGCACTAAACCCACATATATTATGTCTGGAGTTGATGATTGACTTGAAATGCTGTTCTTTTCCAAAAGTGGCTCAACCCATTGGGAAGGGCTATAAAATTTTGGGAGCAACAGTTACTCACATTTCCATTCAAAACACAGATTTAAAAATCAATTGTGCAAAGAATAATTTAAAGAGAAAATGGTGGTAAAGTTGTTAGGGAATGCCACAGTTCTACCCCAAATTTTTAACTTTTAGTATTTGACCAATTATTAGTTACTTTGATGCGACTGCATTTATCTTCAGTCACTAAAAATGTATACAATTTTGCACTTTCGAACCAATGCTTTAACAATATGCTAATTATACAGTTCAGATGATCTGGAAAGAAATCCATTTTGCACTGATGATATAAGGGAGTGACAGTACAATTTACATTAAGAAATGTTTTCTCATTTTTCTCAAAGATTGGTTTGCACTCAGCCGGAGAAATCTAAATTCAACCAAGAGGCATCCCTTCCTGCTTCTCCATGGTTACAAAATAACATGACAATCTGAATGACGAACAAGATGCACATAAGAATGGGTTACAAAAACTCATCTGGACACAGGTAGACAGGCAATGTTTTCTTTTGTAATCTGATTAAACAGATGATTATTGTATAGAACAATAGTGAAATGCTAGTAGCAGATGATTCTCAGAGACATTATGAATTAGCTAGAACCATTCTGAATTAGCTATTCCAAATTGTCTGAATTAGCCCCTCGGGCAGCTGGTCAGTCCACTTTCCTGACTTGAAGACTTCTAACCAGAGAGGCTAATACAAAGGTTCCCCTTTTGTTTACTGCTTTGTTCACATCTTTTGTTACTCCAAGTTTAACAATACTGTGCCACAGTGTGTTTCTGGCACACATTTTCCTGCTACATTAATACAAACCTGTACAGACGAGCTTGAAAGAGTTATTGGTTCATTGTGATTTTCCTTTTACTGTTCAAGGGATACAGACAGCATGGCACAGTGAGAATCCTGCTTCCTGGCACACTGCTCTTCATCAGCTACAGACATCTAAGCACATGAAATCTGAGGGCTAAAAACAGTCCTGATTTATTCATCTGATTCAGAGCTAGCTTGCCAGATATATTATGAAAAAAACCATACCCATAACTTATTCTCAGACTGATATGTTTCACTACTTTGTAGATTCTTGGGGAAATACAGAAAATGCATCTCCCAAGTTTTTGGGACCATATAGCTTTACAGGTACAGCTTCACCACTTGGAGTTTAGTCACAGTCATTTGACGTAACATCAAATCTGTACCTATGCATAGCAGAGTTAAGTTTAACACTTTTTAGTGATATGCCACAGATAAGACTCATTAGCATTTTCTTAGACACACATTTTAAAATAGTCTGACCTCCAGAAGTGTAGATGCAGAGTTTTTCAAGATTATCAACAAAGTGGGCAGAAAAATTGGGGGAGGGAAGAACGAGTAATTCAAGTAAATGATTACAGACAGACACCAACCACTTTTATAATTTTATTTATTAAATGATGCTTATTCAAATAATTTAGAGTGAGACTATTACATATTTACATCAGACAAAACTTGGAATTTTGGGAAAAACATTTTGCTTGCAAGAACACCACCTTTAAGTAACCATTTCCTAGCTTCTACTTGTATTGTAAATTTATTCCTCACAGTGAGGAAGAGAACTCGAACACGAAATTAAACCCAGCATTATTAGAAGACTTAACAAGTGTAAAGACAGAAACATGTAAGCCTGAGGATAAAAAAAAAATCCATCATAATTCCACAAAATAAAAATGAGGTTAATCTGAAACCTAGGAAAATTAATATCAAGATTTTAATTGACCTCAGCAGGTTTCAGTCAGTCCTTGCATGTTCTACATGATGGTTCAGTGTAATTTTGCTGTGTTCCTAAAGAACGCTCACCCTGTCACCATTTTACATTCTCTCATCAGTTTTTTGATTTTCACTGAAACTGAGATGTCGGAAATGACTCTGCAGTTACCTCCTTTGCACAAACAAGTTTTCAAAGGCATTTTTGAGTATGCAAAAGTAAATTTTAACAGTTACTGGTTTTCCTTTAAAAAAAGAAAGCCATGATGTGTCTGAAGCTCTGCAGTGATTTTCTCTGGAATATGTTAGCGTGATAAACTGCAGACTCTGAAAAAAAAATACATAGAGGAAATCAATGGTATTTTCAAATACACACATAAAATTCACTACACCAGAACATTTCAACCCTTACAATGAGAACAACTCACACAGCGTGACAGTGAAATAGAAGAGGTGGAGGACATCAATGGGCCTGTTTCAAGTTGAATTTAAAATGAGAGATTTATTTGGAAGTGAGGGCTTATTAAATTTTTTTTTTTTTTTTTACAAAACTCTGCTTTGATTTTCAGGTCATTAGAATGACTTCACAACTACAAAATATTTGTCATAATCAGGAATCCACTGTAGTTTTTTAACCAACATTTTATGCAGGCACGTGTTTGTGTTTTATGTGTAGAAAAAGTGTTTGTTTTGTTTTGTTTTTTCACTCCAGGAGTTTGGGATGCCAACAGCTTAACAGCTACTGACAGCTTAACAGCTCTTTCATTCTCACTCCATTCCACTAAACCTGAAAACCACCCTCTAGAAATAGTGAATTTGATCAGTATTTCAACCTAAACACTTCACTGTTTCAGGCTTCATAGGCAGAAAAACAGTATGATAAACTACAGTCAGTATATCATGTCTCTGTTCACTTTCCTGGCACTACCTGCTTGAAGCTAAGAGAAGCCATAATCTGCCAGTTGCTGTATCATAGTCCTTTTAATGATACAAAAGCATGTACAGTGACTAAGCTTAGGATAACTCCTCACAGTTGTCCATTTTCCCATTTTTTATTTTGTTTTTGTTTTTACAGGAAAGACTCATAAAACGTTTCCAGAAGTTGAAGAGGTAATTAAAAAATAAATAAATAAAAAAGTCTCTATAATAGAGAGTAATGCTAAAGGTGATGGGAATTCTAGACAGAGCAAACATTTCAAGTTCCCCTGTTACAATGACGGTCTTGTGATTCAGGCATTTGACATCACACCTGAAAATCTTCAGCACCTGCTTTTGGAGGCTTGAGTCTTCTCTTGCATGAGATCTGTGAAACAGAACAAGGGCAGAAGATCAATTTCCATCCATAAGAAGGCAAATCACCTGCATGCAACTCCACAATGCTGATGCTGTTCATAGACATATATACAAATGATTACCTGATTTGTGTTTTCCAGCTCCAGAAATGCAGGATGCTGTGAGTTTTCTACCTAACACCTCTCATATTGGCATTTCCACTGCACTACTGGCAGCCACCGACAGAAGAGTATCTGATGTGCAGGGCTCCAAGTGAAATTTCCATTTGGCCTTTTTAAGTCATGAGTGTTGGACTCTGCACAAGTAATAATACAAAATATCTCTCACCTGCAAATGATTTACAATAACATAATCAATAATGTATTTCCTGTGATCCAGTTTCCCCACGCAAGAAAACAGCATTCAGCACATAGAAATATTTTAAAAGAAGAGACAAGAAATTCCAGTCATTATGGTTTTTATATCATTGCTTTCTCTCCTTTCACATATGTTTACAGTCAAAACAGTTACATCAAGAAAAGACCATTCAGGAGTTCATTTATACAACTCACCTACCAAAAGACATTGCTAATAACTGAACATTTTCTGCGATTCTGCCCGAGGGCTCTGGGGTTTAAACTGCTGTGTTGGCTTTCGCTTACCAATGGAGAAAAGTTGCTACCAATTATTTTATCTAACCTACCCTGCATGCCTCTTGTACATAATGACATTTTTGAGACTTTAAATCTCTTTGCTAAAGGCACTAAATGCAGATGTGTGCTGGGTTCGAGGTTTGTAACTTGTAGAACAGAAAAATGAGGCTGGTTAAATGAATGCTGGTCAAAGGACTGAATCAAATCGCTCTGAATTCATCATCTAAAGCACACTATTGGAAAGTTACCAGGAGTCAGACAAGGTATGGAACTTGCTAACCTTCAACAGCATGTTCACATATCCAAATTCTTAATTTTAAATCATATTTTTATCCATACTAAGTGGTTTTCTTTCTTCTGTGCTGTACATTATTAATTAGAGAACATAATTACGTTGTAAATCAGATTATCTACTTGAAAAATAATTGGGAGGTGGTGAGCCAGAGGGGGAGTGAATAGAAGGGTTATATTGGCTATTTAAGGCCTGCTCCAGCAGCATATCTGTGCATTATCTATAAAGGAAAGTGGAGGTTAAAAATCCCTCGGCAATTTACTTGGGGTCTAGTAACTTTTTCCTTCCTCTTCCCTGGGAGCATGTATGTGCACAAGAGTGCGTGCAGGAGTACTAGCTGTGTGCATCTCCATTTCCTTCAATGATCTCTTCTCTTTTTCCCTGTCTGATGTCACTTGCTCTATCAATGTAACACACCACTTGCTATCAAACTTCCTTATTGTTTGAAGTACCATACTTCTGTTTACACAATAAACTAAAAAGCTTACTCCCACTATAGAGAGCATAATTTCTTTTTCATAAGGCTCTTTTGGATTTTTTCTTTCTTCTCATTCATCTTTAGTCTCCCTGCCTCAGACCTTTCTCTTGGTTTCCGCAAAAACATTATGAGAGAATCCTAAAATTCAGCGGTACTGTAATTACCCATATGGTACCACAGACCTTGCACTCAGTACTGTCTCACCATACTCTGTGCTGCATGGAAATCCTTTAGAAAGTCTTTTTTTGATCTTATTTTTTGATAGCTTCATCCAATGTATTATCATTTGATACTCAAATATGTAGGTAAAATGAATTCAGCAACTATGGCCACTTGACAGGAAACAGATCTAAAAATTCTAATAAAATTGTATTCAGCTCAAGTACCACCAAGCATCTTGACTTATTCATCTCAAAACCCCTAACAAATACATGTTTCATTTCTTCTTCTCAACATAAATGCTTTCCAAGTTCTCCAGATGAATTATGTTATGTTCTTCCCAAGTCAGAATTAATTTCCCCTTTTACAGTTAGCCCTTCTATGTATCTCTGCATGATGTCTGTCCCAATGATGACTGCAATTATTTCAAACTTTTTCATTCATATGCACTTCATCACAATCTTCAAGATGTCAGTCTGGCAACACCCAACTTGCTTGTCCCTAACAATTTTAATAAACTGTAGTTTAGAGACTGCCAGCTATATACAGCACCACATCATGTTCTAACTGTCTGATAGCATTCATGTCCAAGTAGTTAAACTGGTTGTGTCTGGAGAATAAAGCTTTGTATAACAGTTGATCATTATTGGACTACAATCTAAAGATTCTAGATCTAAATCTAAATAATCTATATTTCTTAATAGGCACTCATTAATTTTATAGTGCTCTCGGAAAGAAAAAAAACTTTTTGCCTGGCCAGATTTGTCATCTTCCTTCCTTTCATCACAGAAGTGCCACAGTATACTCTGTTACATTGCCAAGCAAACAGCTACCGTTCACAGCTACCCTTGTAAGAATGTATGGTAGGTTGGCCAGGACCAAGTCAGACTGTTTTGTAGATCCTTCTGCTTTCAGGTCTCACCCATGTGAAATCACACATCATCACCAAATGCAATCAAGGAAGACGCCAATGAATCTACCTTCACTCTGGGTAGGCATACCTGTTCACACAAAGGTGCAAAAGTACCTCTTGCCTCCTGGTGGCATCTGCTTTTCTTTTCTCATTCAGTTATAAATTGGGCATGCTCAGCCAAAGTTAACCCGATATCCTGTCTACTGTACTACAAATCTGAAAGTCTTGAATCATGTGCACTGAGTTGTCACAGGTGTGACTGTTTACTTAGATCTAGTTCCTGTTTTAATATTGGTAGCTGGAATCAAAAGATCCCTCAAGTAACCATTGTACAGTCAGGAAAAGTCACATGGTAAGAACATGAGGCTGCTAGACCTACTGCAGTCTCTTCGTTTTGATGCTAAGAGTTTCCCATTTTGGCACTTCTGACATGCCTTCAGAAAGCACGATGAAAGCTTTTGCATTCAGGCACCCATTTTAGTATTGCAGAATGTGATCAGTTTGGATTCCCCCCTCGGCCTCTGGCACCTAACGCTATCTAGACTGGAGATGGCAATCAAATATTGAAACTGTAGTGGTTAAGTTACTATGCCCAATTTGCAGGGAGTGTAAATTAACATCAAGATTTTCTTTTTGGAATTTTCAAGAGAAGAATTACTTGTAGATTTTTGTGCCACATCTTAAGACTTCAGGTAAACCACTATGGTTATGGCAGACCTTTTTCCTCACTGTAATTTTGCATTAACTTAGCATGATGCCCTTTGTGCAAAATTCCTGTCTGATCGCAGCATACATTTACAGATTTATATTTAAAGCATACATTTATTGATTAATATGTGAATGCACTGCACTACTGACCCTACTCCTGTGAAACAAAGACTGTTTGTGCAAAGCGATGGGAGCCTTCTTGCATATGCTGTTTTTACTGACCATTCCAATGCAAATAAAAAATGAATTACTATGTAATCTCACAGTTTCAAATAATAAAAATGTAAATTTTTTGACCAAGATCTTTTCTTGAGTTGTACTGTTAATGAAAGTGCAGCTTGAATAAAAATACCCTTTGCAGTGTCTCAAATGCAACAGATGGTTGTGCCTTCTCTTGAAAAAATAAGAAAACGATGTCATGCATTTCACAAACAGCCCATCCATAAGCTTGTGCTTCAAAAGACTGTGATTAAAGACAATATATCTTCAATAGATTACCATGCGACTATGAAAGAGAAGTATGTAACATCAAATGAACTTTCACTTATCCTCAGTTTCACCCCCACTCATCATATGTATCAGAAAACATTGGTATCCCTGTATTACTCCACTTGTAATTTCTCCCAAAGGATGATGCAGTCAATAGTAAACTAGTCTCTAAAATATGAAAGAAGTCACAGCTGGTTGAAACGGAACATTTGCATGCCAGGCACAGAACACAGTGACGCATATACAGGGATTTTATCCACATTGGCATTTGGTATTGGGGTAGTTTCACATAATTAATGTGGGGGTTTTTACTTATTATTAGAAGTCTGTTATTGAAGTACATAGCTCTAAGTCCTGCAGGGAATGTCACATATCCTCTAGATGTCTCTGGAGATTAATTCTGAGAACATTATAACTCTGAGCAGGATCCATTGTAAGGAGTCAATCATTATATTAGCATTATAACTGTTATTCAATATTTGCTCTGTTGGAAGAAACAAAGTATTTTTGTGCCTGCAGTCTTGACTCTAGGCTAGCCTCCACATGCACACTAAGCTGTTATTTTCTCTATAGATCTGTTTCCATCTCGAGATTTACCTCTGATTTTTAGCAATACTTTTTTTTTTGGGGGGAATAACATTTTAGTTACAGCAATATGCTGTAGCTCTGTAATATGCCTTGATATATCCATATTAGAAACTGATACGGGCAAAATGTTGAGCAAAAGCAATCTGTACTTACTGGAGATAAGTCACCACTCGAGAGACGCTCAACTGGTTTTCAGTGGTTTTGGTCTTGAACAATTAGTAGTCACCTTCATTTGTGATTTGCTTCATTAAAATACATCATCAAGAACAAATGCAATCAGTGTAAAAAGACAGAAGAACAGAAATTGGTGTACTGCCTTTGGAAAGAAAGAAAAGAGCCTGCATGGCATAGCATAGCAGTTGCTAGCTAATGTATAAACTCCTTAAAAGCAAAGTTATGTCATTGCAAAACCAGGGATTTTAGCAACCTTGGTGCTTCTCCTAAAGTGTAAGTAGGGAGAAAGGAAGGAAAAAAAAAAAAAAAAAAAGACACCTTTTTTATGAGAGATTATGTAGCCTCTACAATCGAGTAAATTTAGTTGCTGTTGCAGCAGAGGAATGTGATAGGAAATTTTACAGTTGAAGGAAAAATGTCACAGTATTTCGATAAGAGAGCGATGAACTTTTTTTCCCTTGTGCCATTATCAAGGCGAAGTGAACAAAATACATCATTTATAACCCACTGCTCTACCATTATCTCCTGGTGAGACACTTGTTTTAAAACACACAAGGACCTTTTTTCTCTAAGACTAAAGCTCTCTGTGAGGCTCAGTCTTCCTTTATAACCATGAAAGAAAGTTGACACTTGTGTGGGCCAAAGTTTCCAGGCAACCACACAAGGGCACTTATACACCCTCCAGGTCACCCCTCGTTCTGAAGTACAGAGGAAGCATATGAACAGTATATGTCCCTTTGATCACAGATACCATCTAAAACTGATGTGGAGAGAAAATCCTGCACTACGGAAGAAAGGCACCACAGTCTCCTCAAAGCTTTTTATTACCTAATGTACGCAGAAAGTAAAGGTTAGCATGTTAGCGCAAAACTGCTACGATATTTTTTCTCTTTTTCTCTTAGCAAAGCACCACTGACTCTTTCCTGACATTTAGTGCTCTTGCATAGGTATTCTTGCTCCCCGCATTTTTTTTTTAAATAATAATTTCCAAGATAAGAGCACAGTCACTCTACTGTACAATATTCATTCAGCAAACCTATCCTCAAGCATGCAATTGTGTACGAGCACCAGAACTGTGCAGGAGAGAGCATTCGGTGGAGGGAACTTCAAGTAGAGGCACATTTACAGACATATACAAAATTCCACAAAACTCCTGTGTCAATATACCAAGCCCACAATGGAAATAGAAAAAGAGAAACATACCCTTTTAATTTATGTTAAATAAGAGAGAAAATATTTGTAGTCAAAGTCTGGTGCTAATTAGTATAACCAGTGTCTGTTTAGTAGAATTAAATATCTGTTTTAGTAGAATTAAATGTACATGAGACTAAGTTACCATATCAGAAGATAACAGAGTGGAATATTCTGGAAAACCCCTCATTACTACTCACACACTTTATTTGTCCTGTAGTATGGAAGTCAGGCTCAGACATAAGTAGCCAATTTAACTTATTTAATGAAAATATATAAAAAGCCTGTTTCCAGAAATGGCAGATGAGTTTACTGGAACCCTCAGGTTATTCCACTACTCCTACACAAAATGTGTTCAACAGCTCAAATGGTTTGTCTTGACTGTTAATGCATTTGCTGAGTCAATGAGGAAAATGAAAATGGAAATAAAAATACTACTAATAAAAAAGACAATTCTGTGTTTACAATGAAATGTACAACATTTAATTCTAACGAAAAATAAAAACCCAAGAGAGAAGCTTAATTATATTAAAATTGATTACTTCCAGATCATTTGTAGATGCACAAACACATGGTATCTTTATGTAAATACTTATCAAAATAATGCATCAGGTAACCAAACCTGAATTGTCACCTCAAGTTTCAGTTGCACTAGTAAAAAATGAGAATGAAAGATACAGATTTTGAACTATTTATCAAAATTTTCATCTGGAGATAGGTATTCACAAATACATATGTCAAAACCCCCGAAGTATAATAAAACAGAATGTTTATTTCTATTTTCTTATTGCTTGTTCTTTTTCACTTAAATTAAAATGGACAGCCACAGTTCCTCAAGTTTTTGCTGATACTGCCATTATCTTGGGAACTTTCCAAAAATCCTGAACATTTTCACTGATAGGAAATTCAAACCAAGTCATTGCCTGCATAATGAATGCAAAATCTCAGACCGTAAGTAAATTATGAAACTTAAGAAGTAAATTAATAAGGCAAATATAGCATGCTATTACTATATAAACATTTCTGTTCCTCAATGCACAACTAGAATACAAACCAGAAAAAAATATTTATGTTAAATGAAGGACTTTTCAAATGTTTTGCTGAATTATGTAATATTTCTTCTCATATTGTAGAAACACTGCCAGATTCATTTGGTTGGATAGATGCTCACATCAAGAAAGAATATTTAGAAGTTAAGCCATTCAGGACTCTGAAGGAAATCAATTTAGCAATACATTCTTTCAAAGCTTTACTGTAAGACTTCAGATTTAATTGTCATACTCCAAAGCTGGTGGGCAGGTCAGTCTGTTCCCGAGCTCTTATATTTAACTTAGGTGGAGAGTGGTTGGTCTAAGACCAATAGACTCTCTAACAGGAAGATAAGTTAATTTCACAGTTATCACAAAATAACATATGATATTAGGTGGTAGCGACATGATAACTCCACTGGAAACAATGGTAATTACATAGTAAATCGTGTCAATGATACTGCATTATCTCCTAACTGTTCAATTAACTCGTGTCACCACTGCATACTATGTTTAGGAAGTTGCTGATGCAATATTTCCGTATCATAATTGCAAAGATAGTTGAAAAAGATAGCACTCCATAATTTGAGAAAGTTTCTAATATTACTTTGTGAAACTATTTCTACTATGAAAAACAAACAAACATTGAGGTGAAGAATGAGACCTAAAAACCTGGAAGATACCACTTCAAATGAAAACAGGTTGGCAAGACTGTCATGAAACAAATTACTTTCTCTTCTTTCATGCAGGGAAAGAGACATTATTTCATAAATAAAATTCCAATTGATATTTATTCACCTTATCAAACAGTAAGAGCCCTCAGCCATCATTAAAACAATTACAGATTTAAACCTTGAAAAAAAAGTAACTTTTCCTGTGCTGTGCAGATAGTCTGATAGATGCAGATAACTTTATAGTAGAGGAATATACTTAGATTCTAAAAGAGCACTAACATGGTGAAAAAAATTAGGTTTTCTGTAACTCACTCAAAATGTTGCACTTTCACCAGTGACATAACTGGCCTTCTCATTTTTACTCATACAAATCAAAAGTCCAGTGAGGTGAAAGGAATTACTCAGACATAAAATGGAATAAAATCCTGCCAGGAAACGCAGAGGGATATTTATCTTGTTATTGCCTTTTAATATTCAAGACTGCAAGATACGATTGTTCTCTTCAAACGGTGTCATGTTCTGTCCATCCATACACCACTGCTTTGCAGTTCAACAAGTTTACCCTTAACCGCTATTTTTGCGAGTACAGAATTAAGTCATCAGCTGGTACAAATCAAATTTATAGTTAGATCCAAGCCAAGGCAGACAAAATGTGTTAGGCTGATTTAAATCATCTTGAAATCTTGCTCAGCAGTAGTCCTTTCTATGAAAGAAATATCCAGTATCTGTGAGGCAATCCCTAAATACCAACCAATAGAAAGGTTTAAAAATCTCTCTGTGATAACGATGCTTTGGGACACAGGCACCTCAGAGACAAAGAGCTTTCTGAAAATGTCCCAGAGTATCTTGATCAGGAGACTTGTGGCAATGAAAGCACACTTTAGACTATACAGCAACATTTACCTGCAACAGAAACACTTCTGAAGCATGAGGGATTTTTGTTGCAGTTTTCAATTTTCCTTTGTGACAATGCAGTTTCATACAGCTTGTTTAGATTTAGAGCACCTCTTTCAAGGCCAACTCCACCCACTTTTTCATCTCTGCTCATACCAGTTTTGTGGTTATAAGAATACAAAGGAATCTGCACAATTTTAGTGCATGACTCATTTCCAGCAAATCAACACACATACTTTCAATTTGTTATGCATGAGAGATGTGTAAAACTATAGAGGTTTGGGCCTCCAGAGGACAAAATAAGCAGAATAAGCAACCACTGTATCTAAATCATAACTGAAGTTAAACTCTCATTTTAATACAGACAGTACAGTGAATTCACAAATACCACGAAGATATCAGACCACATCCTAGACTTGTATTCATAAGGTACCATGTGGTTGGTGTCTATACTGGTCAACCTGTCTCCTGAGGAGTGACATACAGTTCAAGTGATGCTTTCACTCTCCATCAGCTTTCCTTCTCCTAGTCCTCAAAAGATGCTACTACTCTACTATACGTGGCCTTGCCTGTTTTTTCTGAGGTTACAGATGTCACCTTGGAAATTAAATCAGTGGCAAATAAGGAAATAAAACAAAATCCACTGAGTTCAAACTCATCCCAAACCTCTTCTAAAACAGGGATACCTGTAGGTTAAGGTAAAAATTCCTAAAAGCTTTATCTCTATTCTGTTAACTGAGCCTTTGAATTTATGCTGTTTCCAGTTGCATCACAGAGTAAGAGTACAAGTACAAAAGCAAGAGAACAGACATCAGCAAGAGTAAATACATCAAAGAAAAGCAAACCCAAAAAATTCTTCCCCAAATTATAAATAATTTGTTACCTAAAAAAATCTGCACAGAAAAAAGGAAAAGAGTAACCAGGTGCATATTCCTATCCTAACAGCAAACCAGTACAGCAGGAGAACTCCATGTTGCTCTACTTTGGGAGAATTTTTCAGGTTGTTTTCTGTTTATACTGCACTTACATTTCTCAGTTTGGCAAAAGCCTTTCAACATAGACATACGAGTTCAATGTTCTGAAAGTGGTCTGAATTATGAAACAGCAAATCAGACAGTCATTTTGTGGTTCCCTCTTGCCAGTTTCTGCAACTAGGATAATAGAAAATAGCAAAGCTGAAATAAAATTAAAAGGTTGCTTTGCTTGTTTGGGGCGTTTTGGGGTTGTGGTTTTTGTGGCTTTACCATCTTCCAGCATCCTCCACAGAACTTTTGAGAAACATTTCTTTTGAATCTGATATCCATTATCAATTTGGACAGAGAGTGTCTGAACCAGTATTATCTGCAAATGATTTATGAGGGCAGGTATTTCTCTACCTGAACATTTTAGTGAAACCATAAATATCAGTACAGACAGAGGCTGGGATTCAAAGGAAAAGCCTTAAAAAATATTTCATATGGGAAGCTACTTCTATCTGATGAACATTTTAACTCACCATTTATGCATTTTTAAAGAATTTTCACGTTAGCCAAATCTCTCCTCCTTTCTTAGAAATATTTTAAACATATTTGCTATAAACGCTTATTAATAAAACTTTCTGAGCTAAGCCAACCGATCAGATGTCTTCCCATTGATTTCAACTAAGAATGCATCCAAGTCTGAAACACTATTCAGAAGAAAAGAGTACACTCAAATACAGCACAGTAAAACCAGCAAATTAAATTGTTCATGAAGAATGTCCTCAAAAATCCTTAGAGATGCAGTATCCCCTTTTCTCTTACGTAACTTGCAACATACTGAGCATCAATAAGGCATTTACCTTTGGGAGCCATCCATCTCCCCGTCTCTAAAATGGGGTCAGTAATTCTTTCTTCTAAATGGAGAAGAATGGTTTTATGAACAGATCTATGGGGACCACCTACCTCAGGGTGGACTGGGTATATCCAGCTCCTTTAGCCTTCTTTTCCAGACTCTGTTCAGATCCTGAGATTACATTGGAAGCACCACACAGCATTATTAATACAAAAATTCAAAACCAGTTTAATGATAATTTTGATTTATATTAGGAATATCCAACAGTCTATTTCATGAAGACAAAACAAGCAAGCAAACAAAAAGTGCCTGTTCTCTGGGGAATTGTTGGGGGTTTTTTTTCAGACTTAATTTCATCTTCTAGATACTGAAGATTTTCTGAACTTATTTTTTACTTTTTTTTCTGCATTTTGTTTATTATTACTACTCACAGTTCTAATAATGTATATATTAACCATGATTTCTACCAGAAGATTTTAAAATGTTGGAAACAGAGAAGTGAATAAAGTATCCCAGCTTCCTATTTAAGATATCAAGGTAGCATTAGTCTCCTTAAATGGTTAAAGTATCAAACCTAACTGAAACTTGACTTCCAACGTGTTTCTAATCCACCAGTGAAGCCCTTTACCTGTGAAAGCCAGTTCCTAGACACCAAGAATAGAGCATCAGAAAATCAAGGTCAAATTTTAAGCATCAGGGAGCTGGCAAGTGACATGAAGGAAATTACTTAGTATTCTCTTTTTTTTTATATATGTGTGTGTGTGTGTGCTTTTATGACTCCAAAACCATGTGGTTTTTACATCATCCACTTAGAAAACTGAAGTGAATAGAGAGTTTTGTTAGCTTTGTATAATACAAAATGTGTATCTGTAATGTGTTTATGATTTCTTTGCTTGTATGACGCGTTACACTTAGCTATGAAAACACAATAAATATTGCCCAAGCAATCCAGGGAAACAACTTGCAACATGGTGAAGACCCCATTAGGAAGAACTGCAAGACCTAACTCAGATTTCCTTCCTCGTATTTATTGTGTAAGGGAGCATACATGGAATCTGCTCTACTGGTAGTAGATGAGTTCTTGAAAGAAAAAAGAGGAGCCCACAAGCCTTTCACACCCTTTTTTAGCTCATCACCAAATGGTGTGTTCATTTCAGAGACTCTTAAATCCTTCCTGTCAAAATATAAAGGGCTCAGTCAGTGCTGGTAATCCAGCGCAAGGAGGAGGGGGAAATGAAATGACCAAGAACTGCTGCAGTAAGGGCGTAAGGGAAAGAGGAGGCTGCCACTGCTGTGGGGCTGCACAGAAATACTTGGAACATCCTGCAAGTAGCACTATGAAAACACTGTGCTGAAAAACTGCTACATTTTATTAACATATGGTTATGCCATAAGATAAATACATAAAGCACATGATTTGCCAGAAAACAATATATTCTGTGTGTACAGCTGCTAATAACCTTATTTACAACTGATGGATTTTGCATAACCCTAGAATACAGATATTATGATACACAGGAACTTAGTACTATAGTTACTTGAGTGAACAAGAAAAGAATTTACCATCAAATTACTGCCTCCTTCCCCCTAAAAAGTATCTGACTAAAGCAGAGATAATGCAAAGTTCAGCTATCAAAAATGGCTTCATTAAGAACTTTAATGAAGCACATGGGAGCTATTTATTGACTCCTCAACTATTAAGACATAGCATTATTACTGCTTTAATAGTATTTCCATTTTCATTTAGGAAATAACTAATCAAGGGATCAATGTACCAAAGACTTTATTTTCTCTCCCATGGGTCACTGAAAGTACATTTTTTAAAATGCAAAAAACGTAAAGGCAATTCCCCCCAGTGCCATATCACATAAGCAATTTAAAGAAATAACAAGGAATGCTAAAGGTCAATGGCTTCCGATCTAAGCCATGTTATAAAACAAATGAAAATTGTTCATGGTAATTCTACCTTTCTGGTGGAAGTAAGAGATCGCTTTCACATCAAAGAGGCTTACCTCCAAAGTATGCAAAGCACCTCCACCCTGACCTGCTGTCAACCTGTGAGACATTTCTATTTCTCAGCCTCACTTAGAATGCAAACTACTGTTTTCCTGGTAGTTCTCACAGCTCCACTTCCTTTGAGGTACAGATGTGTAGCCAAAGAACCCAATCAGATAACACCCATTTACATATTTATAAAGTCTCCTGTAAAATCTCGTATCAATTGTTGCCACTATATATAGCCCTTTTCAAAGTATCTTGTGGGCACAAGCGCTCCACTGCACTGCTCCCTTCAGGAGTCCAGATATATCGTATAATGTGATTTCAATGTAAATGTGGCCCATCACACAATCATACCACTTCACAAACTCTTTTCTGCTGGGGTAGCTTAAATCTAAACACACTCAAGCAGCTTGCTGCACTGGAGCAAGATTTCCTCCACATAAAAAAAGTCAAAACCCCCAACACAACAATGCCAAGGAAAAAAAATCTGAACATTTTCTGCAGAAAGATGGGCCGTCTCCAAATCCTTGTGCCCTATCAGACAAATTAAAGTAAATCAAGCATGAAATGAAGCAGAAGAGCCCCGAGATAAGGCTCCTTTAAGTCGTTTACAGATTAGGATAGAGAGAGGTGCATCTGGTCTCTGGCAGTGAAGGAGGCCAGTTTCTCATCTCACAATAGCAGCCTGTGTATAGGATTACCTTACCTTGTCACTGACAAGGGAAAAAGCGCCTGCAAAATGTCTCTAACTAACTTCCTAATGTTCCCAGCTAAGTTCTCTTATTAAAGTATTAACTGTTACAATGATAGAAATAAATTTTGATAAAACAAAATAAAAACAGACACTAGTCTGATTTATGAGCTGGTCAGACACTGATAAACTGGAGGCTCTGCTAACAGCAGATGAGCCTCTTCGCTTATCAGTCAGGATTTCACTGCTAGAGACAGCAGATAACTTTCCAACTGGAATTAGTGATTCAGAGAACTGTGTGTTACTGGTCAGACTGGTGCTCTAGCAGCACCTAAAAGGGCCTCTTGTGTTATCAGATGGGATTTTGCACTGCATGCAGTGAGACATTTCCCCGCTAGAAGCGACGGCCAAGCTCAGAGGTTTGTACAGCTAATGGTTAAACTGGTGCTCCCACTGCAGCAAACCAGCTTCTCTCCTCTTATCAGCTGCCATTCAGCTTCTACAAATTGGAGGCCTTTCTTCCTCTTTCCCTTCCAGCAGAATATGTGTCTCTCTTACAGCACCATCACCCACTTCTGCTTCTCCCTTATAGTCCCTTTAACCCAACCCAGCAGCCTCACGGGTGACCCAGCGCCACGGCAGCACGGGCATGGCAGGAGCTGAGCCACAGGACGCTGAGCCCTGAGGCCATGCTGCCCCATGGGCTGGAGCTGCCCCAGCTGCACCCAGGACACCCACCTGGCCAGCCCAGCGCAGCTTTGGCAGGTGGCACGCTCCCCTTGGAGCGGGCCGGGCCACAGGAGCACTTCGGCACTGCGCTAGGGAAGGCTGTCCCCGCTTGGCAGGATTAAGGCACTCGTGATAGCCTCTCTGTTTCTGTACCCCTCAACCCCACCGTGCTCAACACCTTGTAATTTGGATAGGAACACCCTGCTCTATGACATTCCTCCAGGTCTGCCCCTAGTTTTGCTGTTGTGTGCTATCCTACAAATGCAGCGATTGCTCTGGGTGCAAAGACATGTCCTATACCTTGAACAAGCAAAAGTAAGGGTTCTCTCCAGCAGTAATCAAACAGTTATTTAATAAGAAGGCAGGTAGCTGCAAGTTACCACATACTCATAGCTGGATGTTTACAAAGCCTTTTCAAAAGAATTGAAGTAATGAATCCACTTACAATTGGTTCCTGCTTTATAGTTTCCACCTTTCAGTCTCTTTGTGATTACTGGAAAAACACATAAAAAGTATTTCCGTGTACAAAAATACACAGTCAGGTTAGCAAAACAGCATGAGAAAGACTAAAAAGAAATATGCTTCACTCCTTAAAGACATCTTCCATCACTTACTCTTAGATAAAGAATACAGATGTATAGGCTCTCTAATTCCAGTGATAATATATTATGTACTGTGTGTTCAGAGGGTGAAGGCACATAGTATAATGCTCTTAATTTACTGAAAGGCTAGAATGAGGAAAAAGCTCCCACCGTTACAGTAGCATTAATCAGTACTAGATCAAGATAGCACTAATTTACCCTCAAAGGTCCAAAGAAAGGATGTGCACCCTTACTTGCCAATTGATAATATTTTAAAATAAATACAAGTATTTGTTCCTGATACACAAAGAGTAAGACAGAAACAACCCAGAAAGCAGAGTATAATTTTACTGAACTAATCCAGAAAGAATGGAGGGCAGGATAGCAGGAAGTATGAAATTGTCCTTCAGGCTTTAACTGCCAGACCCTAAATCAATGGTGCTTCAGGGAATCTTCCTTAAATATATGAAAAAAAAAAAAAAAAGAAAGAGAAGGCACTGAGCCTCACCCCAGAGCACTTTCTCCACCAGCCTTTCACATCACACTGAACTGCTTATGCTCTTCCTGCATGTTTTGGATATTTGTAAAAATGTCTCCAGCTCCACATAAGGTTAAATGCAATCAAACCGAGATAGATCCTGTAGGATAGGCCTATACTCAGAGTTCTCTGAGGCAGTGATACCCCCTTACTTGCCTGGTACAGGGCACACTTAAGGTTTTGAGGATCAGAGCTGTATTTTCTTTTTGATTACTATTACTCATATTTTTCATTAGCCAGGCACTTGCTGCTGTGAAGACGAAAAATGTGCCACATTATCACCCAAATATTGCACAATTAACTGTGTTAAAAACAGGACAGGTGCATGAAATTCTGCATGGAAACACTCCCACAGGAGGCACCTTTTATCCTTTTAAGAGACAGTCTGGGCAAGGGAAAGGCAAATGAAATTTCTTTCCTCGCTAACTGTCAAGACTAATTTCATTTGTTGCCAGCACTTGCAACCACAACCCCTCCTACTCAATGAGACAGATGAATTTCTGTTTATATGTTAACAATTATGCCATTTCTCACTTCACTCCCTTTTTCTTTTAAAATAGACACTGCAAAACTCTATCAGTTCAATATCTTATGCTGATGCCTATGATGGAAAATTATGAGTGCCTTATTCTGTCTGCATTTTGTATGAATGAATGATCCAAAAGGTAGAAGTATCCAAACTCTGGGAGATTAACACACCTGAGTTGCAGCTGCTGCTCTTTTTGGAGGTACTCACCAGCAAAATGTGAAGGCACTATAAAACGTCAATGTCATCTACTAATGTTTTGCACTTATTTACATAAATTTTGCTGTTTGCACAAATTTACAAAGAATGAGGCAAAGGAAGTACAAAGTACTCCTATTTGTACCCCAAAAGTAGTCTCAGTGAACTGAGATAACGTAACTCTTCTGTAATTTACAGATCTGTGACCAACTGATATCTAAAAAAGCACTCGTTGCTTGCTGCTTTTGAATAATAAACTAACTTAAATTATGCCCCAAAAAAAGATAAGAGGCATGCTTTATTTTATTTTTTAATGCTACGAGAAGGTGACATGTTTACATGATATTTATACTGCTCCTATTTTTGTAGTGGACTCAAAACTCCGAGAACAAATTTTTATTACCTTATTGCATCAAAAAGATTCCAATCTGTTTCACACTACACTACAACTGCAAATATTTGATCCATAGTTACTTTTTATTCAATGATGTACTGTATTATGTAACACAAGTTTGTGTAAGTTCCTTTAAGAGCCATAACAGGTGGCATTCCCAAAAATGTTTCCAAACTTGACAGTCCTTCTGCACTATACATGCAAACTAGATTCTTTAAGCTGGGTATGACCTAGTAGAAGATACTGTTACAATAAATGACATGGATGTTATTGACATTAAATGATGTGACAACTGTATGAAATCACATCTATTTAATCACAATGCTGATTAACTGCTATTCAGATTCTTGTTAAAAAAAACAAGGGAGTTGCAGCAGTTCTAGATTCATAAGTAGCTTTGATGATCTTTATTAGTTTCTATCAATACTGTGGTAAATAATGAAATGTAGTATGACCCTGCTTAGGTATAAATGCAAGATAATAGATGGAATTATAGTCTGCTGGCCTCCACAAACAAACCAACAACAGCGTTACACATTGTTCCATTATTACCATGAAATAGACCTTTAATCACCACCATTTAATTTTTTTTTTTTCCTGTTCCATTCTCACAACATCCAAAAGCAGTGAGGAGAGTTTTCAGAATGCTCACAAGATCTCATAAGCTAAATGAACTCTACTGATTAATGGCTTCTGAAAAAAACAAAATGCTGCTGTACTTTCCGCTTTATAAGCATATTAGTACAAAACTTCTGATGACAGATCCTCAAAGCCATGGGGATCTGCAACAGAAACATATTCTCTGATAATCCAGTACGCCAAAGAAAGGCAAAGATCTATGCTTGTTACCTCAGCTGTCAAGATGACAATGACATCAAATTTTCTGTAATCAGCACAATGCAAATGAGCAATGTGATGGAGTCAGTATCATATCCAAGTCTGTTCACTCCCAGTTTCAATGGGCAGGTCCAAGTTTACAACTGGGTCAGTCAAGATGAGTGAAGAGGAAGGCCTGAGTTCACACTTCGGGGTCCACAAGATGCCATATGCACTTACACTCCACTATAGTACTTAAGGCAGAATTCATTTTCATGTAACTCTAATCAATTATGAAACAATTTAATGATTTATTAAGTCTAACCAGAATCCATTTTAACTCCACGAAACTTTTGCTATTGCTTAGCAGTATCTTCATAGAGCCATTGACAACATTCAGACACTTAATAAAGACATTTAAATTATGAAAAGTCATGAGCTTAATTTCATTGATTTATATAGTAAAGCAGATTTAAACTGACTCATGCACTCCCAAACAAAAATAACACAATGGAAGACAATTGACTGCATTATACATCGAGTATCTTTACAGTACCTTACAACATACTCTTTTTATCTGAAATATGGTGTTATTTTTCTAACAGGCATAGGTTAAGGTTTTATGCAGGATTTGATATATTTAAAGTAGAATTGTAAAATAGTCATGGTGTATTGAACTCCGTTTCTATACTGGGGATCTGATTTCACTGAAGCAAAGCTGGTCCAAATAAGGGATCTTCGAACGCCACAGACTTATCAGCAGTTCCAATAGATTAACCACATGCAGGATGGTCAAGTTTGATAGACTATGTAAACTCATATATTTAAATCAGCAACACATGCAGCAACTTAAGAGAAGGCAGATTTTTTACCTTAGGTTGTCTTTCTGAAGTTCTTGTGCCAAATCAATGACTGGGTTTTACCATTTTGAATGCGTGTCTACTTTATATAGACTTTCAAGGGGAGAGAGGCAGTCGAGGTAATATGAAGTATCCTAAATTGCAGAAATAGTCTAATTGGGGCAGGTTAAATTAGCCTTACCACTCCCTTCCCCCCAACCCAGGCACACCTAATTACATTAAAACCATTGTTCTTTCGCTATGTAACAGTTCTCCCCAAATCAAATTTCTCTCCGTTTCTCAGGAAGCATGTGTATTCTGATTGTTTCAAGTATAGACAAGCTAATGCACAGCAGCATAGAGACCTGATTGCCAGAAAGACACAGCAAGACCCAGGTAGGTAAAGAGATCGATAACTATGAACATGCAGGAAGGCAGACTTTTAACCGCTATTGTCCAAGATGCTCTTAAGTGGATTTGAGTCATGACCATATATCTCATAGTTTTCATAACAGGCATACTAAATAAATTCTTCTCTTAAAACACAACTCTTTCAACATCTCTGTAAACCTGTGTTTGAGGGAATCTGAAGTGCTTATGATAAATAGTGCTGATCAGCCTAGAGATCAGAATAGAAAAAAAGAACAAACAGGCCACTCCACGTCACTGTCAGTGGTCTCTGTTGTATGCACTTTGCACAGCAGAAGCATTAAACTGTATTTCTGTTCAAATAAAACAACATACAAACTAAATAAAATGAAGAACGGAACCCTTAAACCTTCAGTTGCTCTCTCAACAGCCTCTATAACAACTCTTAAAAAGCACCATAACCAGTGCTGTCATGCTAAGGAGTATCTATTCATACAGCAGTGTACAGTGCTTTCCTCCACAGGCTCATGGTCTCAAACACACTTGAAAAACCTACAAATACTTCTTTTAACAGACCTACAAATATCTTCAGGTGTTCTCAACTATACATGCTTCCAGCACTGAAGCCATTCCTACAGGGGGTGTCTGAAAAATTTACTATGCAACCATGGTTTGTCAAAGAATTGCCAGCCATTTTCACTTCAAAGATACAAGTGCATTTCTCTCCCACCTCTTTCTTGCATGTATCAGTAAAACAGATTGTCTCGTTTTCTGACTTCGCACAGATTGCATTTTAATGCCAATCAATTTACTAATTACTCAAAAGCTAAAATGAAACATATATTTATACAGGTAGATGAGGGTTCATTTATTCCTTGCTCCCAGGATACTGACACTTGAAGCAGGATAAGAGGGGGAGTAGTGGAAGGGGGGAAGAAATTTTTTTACAATGGTTTGGTTCCAAGTACTCTAATTCCCATTAGAACCATATGACTACTTTATCTTTCTTCTTTTGCCATTAATTACAAATAAATTCATCTTTCTCTTATGAAGCTTGAAGTTTGTTGTTGTTGTTAGATGAGTTGCATTCAAACTCCCAACTAAAAAGATGAAGCCAACATTGAAATTCATCTCACAGTCCAGAATTTACTTAACGGCCAGCCTGTGCGCTGTGATAAACGGAATGATGATCCGGCAACATGTCTTTATCCATGGTTTGCTTTAATTAACGCCGGCTTGTTTGTTGAAAAGATGATTAATATGCCAATGAAAATTGCATAATTGAATACCACAACACTAGCACAATCAGAAAGACACATGCAGTTTTTTGATTAACATTTATTATTATTATTATTAGTGTGTGTTTTAATGTACTCTTCTCACTATGAAATGATGCAGTTTTTGACCGAGAGGTGAGGAAAAACCAGGTCAATTGCAGGATCTTCCGTGGGCCAGAAAAAGGATATAGTATATCATCATCATATAGAAATAGTTCCTTGGTCAAGCAGCCATTTTTTTCAAACTCAAAACAGAAGCAAAACCACCCCAGGAAAATAAATACAGCAAAAGTAACAAGATAGAACAAAAAACAGAGACAAACAACAAAAATACAAATGGCAATGACCATATGATAAAAAGAGAAGTAGTATTTAAAATCCAAACAATATATTCAAAATCATAAGAAACAGTATATGGGAAGCAGAGGGTGCCATTTTTTTAAGCAACAGAAATTATAAGGAACTCTTACTCTAGAAGCACTAACAAAGCACCAAAAATAGGAAAACTGAAGTACTATCCCTTTCCAGAACAAATGTCCTAGCCACACTATGTTAACATATTCATCTGGTTAAATCCATGTTGTAACTGACACAAAACAGCCAATGAAGGTATGGGCCAGATTTTATTTATCTGTATCACTTAACTTGTTTTCTTCTATTTACTTATCCTTAATGTTCCACTGTCCAAGGCAGATGGTTAATATCATTTAACACCAAGGGGCAGGAAGATCCCTTTTCTTTACAAAACTGAAGTCAGACTTGAATACCAATTCAATATGATATATAAGAGTTCTGTAAATACCTTGGCTATTTTGGAAATAAACTAATTGTAAAACTCCATTTTTGAGCAAGTTAATCCACAAATCTTTCCATATTTCTACCACAAAAATCAACATCTACATACTGACTTCATACTTTCTTCAGTGCTTTAAGCAGGCACAAGAATTTTCTGATAATTGGAGTTCCCTTACTTAGATTAATAAACACTTGCATGGGATAACACAAAGCAAATATTGCTGCACCTGTACTATAATAAAATAAACCATCAAGGAGAGATTCTCCCTTATTTCTTTCTATAAAAAACAGCACAAGTAGTAAGATTCCTGCAAGAATTACTTTGCAAGGATCCCTTCACACCGTCCTTAGATGGATAAGGGGGATATGGAAGGAGAGAAGCCTCCCACAGGAAAGGATTTTATACTCCATCTGCAACCTTTAATGACTTTTGTGGGTCTAAGGTTACCACTGGAAGTACTGCATGCCTCAACAATCCCCAGGTTACAGCTGATCCCAAGCACAAGTAGCCAGAGTTCAGATGCGTAGTAAGAACCACCTGGAAAAGCATCATTGTACAATGAGTGAAGGACATCCATCCTCCTGCTTCATCCTCCAAGGCCATTCATTCCCCTCTAGGCTCCAAGCACAGATTTCTAAATACTCCACTTTTAAATTAACATATTTTGAAAAAAGATCCTTTGTAAGCACATCTGAGGTACACAAAACTCACAAGAATTCTAAGAAAGAGGCCCAACAAGGGCTTCTAACAGCTTACATGTGCCTTTGGAGACACTAATTTTCCAGGCCACAATTTAGCTTGGAGGTTATTTAAGTACCTGAAAACCTACAGTTGTACCTCAGTATTCAGAAAATACTGGCAGGGATGAAGTTCTTGGTTTTGAAGAGCCACAAGAGCCACTACCATATTATCTCAGCCTGCTGGTTTTAGTATAACTTTTAGTTAACCCTTTACCTTATGGGGAACATAAAAATTAAAAAATAAACAAAAAACCCCAAATCAACACAAACTATCATATTAATTACAGAGAATTAAGGCTACTGAAACCTGTCCAAATTTAAAAAAGAAACAAACAACAACAAACAATTCACTTGAAAAATATTGCTGAAAAGGTACAAACATTGTAATTGAAATGATATCAAAAAATACTTGATCAAAATCCAATTAAGTTAGAAAACAGATATGAACTGAAGAAAAATCCATTCTTAGGCATAAGTACCTGATAATGGCAATAGCTGAGGAATTCTTCCAGCTTTAAAGGAAAATAAAATTTCTCAGGGGTGTGATGTAGGAAACAGTGAACCATCTGGAAGTGCTGAAACGCCCCAACTTGCACAACATCGAAACCTACCCAAACTCAGCCCTACCCAAAAGTGCTGCCAGGGAAAATAATGTACTGGCCACCATGGGAACTCAGAACCAGATCAATCTTCTCAATTTCTCTGATATTATAATCTTGAAATTTTACTGTTTTCTAAACACATTCAAGCTGTGGTATCAGCAGATTCAAACTTTAAGTTGTAATAAACATGACTGTTCATATTACTCTGTAGATTGCAGAGGTAAACTATGACTTCTGTCCTGGACCTTTCTAGGCATAAACTTAACACTTGGGGTTTTTTTCTAAAATTGTATATTCAAATGTATGTAAAGAAACCTTAAGCTCTACAGCTAGGAAGTTTAAGTTTAATTTTCTTAGGTTTTAATTTACCTTACGTTTGAAGTAAATATTTTTTTTTTACTGTTTTAGTTCTCAGAGTTCTTCTTAAGTACTGTAAACCTTCTGAAGGGTTGCAAAAGTAGTAAATAGAGGTGGTAAGACAGAGGTATGTAAAAGCATGAACAGTCCAGTATACTAAAACCCATTCCTATTTCTCACTCTTAAGGAACCAGACATCATCGAATGAAGCACTCAAAGACAAGATTTAAAATACAGCAAAAGAAGGGTATTTTTCTACCCAACATCTGGGCAAAGTTACACCAATGACAGAAACTCAGAAAAAAAAAAAGTTCATCGAGACAATCAAATGTAAATGTAAAGCTATGATCTCTGATCAAAGATGCTGCAGAATGCAGAATACCCAAAGATGGCCACTTACAATAGGGGAAATACCACTATCTGTCTGCCATGTGCTTATCTTTCTCATTTTATCCATTACTGGCCACTCCTACAAACAGATCTGGTTCTAAATAGTTCATGACTGCCCAGTAGAGGCTTAGGTTATTCTTATGCAAATTCAATGTACTAGACCTTGTAACGTTTTCTGCAAATTTGTCTTCTACATCCTCCAATCACTATTATTCTTTTTCACAAATATTTTTTAAATCTGTCAGTATTTTTCTGCTATTGGGACACATGAAACAGAATGTAACTGGTGTGGTGGAACTGCAGTGTTACATCTAGATTTTCATTCCTGAGTAGGTTTTGGACAATCAGAAGAAACTTTTTTTTTTCCTAGAAGTTTCTAAAGCTCTTTCCCAACTTATTTTAATAACCTTATCCAAATAATTAATGAAGTTATTAAAAGCCAAATAAATAAATCCTTACCAAGAACAGATCTTTTACATCACTGCCAGATGGTGCCCTAAAAATTCAATACTCTATTATTTTATGAGAACCTTTTGTTTATGATTCTTGAGCCAAGTTCACTCCATGTGATCGCAGTCACATGTACCCCAGTTTGAATTAATCAGTTTGGGAGTATGGTTTCATGAGACTCAGATGTTTTATTAAAATACAGATATCAGATTTCTTCTTTACTAAGATGTAATTCAGTCTTTAAATAACCCATATATCACATAAGGTCTCTTTATTAGAGGTGTGTGTTTATCATTTACAATGCTACCTTCATCTAGAGACCCGAATGTGAACCATGTGGACACGGGAGTTTGACTGACTTAAAAAGGACTACTTTCTAAATAACTGCTCACCAATCAGTGAGGGACTTGCTATGTAGCTGTACCGGTTTCTGGACTTACCCTTCCAAATACTTTGCCACCATTCCTGGAACACATGCTGACCTCTAGGTCAGGTTAACAAAATGAATTATTTGTTCACCTGCTCAATTATTTCCTTGACTATTATAATGCATATTACCAAGTTTGTGAATCCTACCAATATCTCATACTTCCTTGCACGTTGTTCTTTATGCTACAGTGTTTTCCTCTATTAATTCCATATGCTGTTTTTAAAGATTAACTTTTTAAAAAAATACATATTTCCTTGCCACTTTAGGATTCATTCTTACAATTGTTCTAAAGAAGGCTAATGTTGTACCAACATTTCAAAACCAGAAAGGGAATGACCTGGATAATAGGCCTGTCAGTCTGATATTGATACATGGCAAAGCAATTTGAACAGATGATATAGAGCTTAATTAATAAAGAATTAAATACAAGTAACATAATTAGTGCCAATCAACACAGGCTTAGGGAAAATACCTTAAAATACTAACTTTGCATTTTCTATTACCAAGATCATACTTAGCTGATAAAAATCATACGTTACCACTATTATATTTACACTTCTGTATGGTATTTGGCTTATTATGATATTCCATTTTAATTAGGGATGAGATATGAATAGCAAAAAATAAGGCTTAGTAGAAACTGGACAAATGACAAATATGTACATTGCTACTCACTGAGTGGATATACTTCTAGTGAAGCCTGGAAATAACTGATTCTTGACCCTTCAGTACTTAGCATCCTTATGAATGAAGAAAACCAAAGAATCAGAAATTTAACAACAAAGTCTGAGGAAAAGAAAACAACTGGAAAAGACTAAATAATGAAGAAGGATGGTACAGGACAGCATAATGAGCTGGCAAATCTGGGCTCACTGCATGTGTGTGGTAATACAGAAAAACAAAGTGCCCACGGAACCAAACAGTGCAGGACATACCCATAGGGCAGAGGGCTCTCTTCTGAGTCCTGTCTATGGAAAGATGTTCAGGCCTTTTATCAGCTGAACAGTACTTCCCAGTTTTGCACTGTAGCCAAACATCTAAATGCATGGCAGCAAGTGCTACTGAACAGTAGCAATGGAAAGATACATTGTACAGCAGTAGAAAGGTTTTATTAACTGGGTAACATAGTGCTGGCATGGGCTTACAATAGTTCTGTGCCCAGTTCTCTCATCCCAGTCCCCAGAAGAAAGCCAAATACTTTCGAGGAGGTTTAGTGGAAATACATGAAAATAATTAAAATGACCAGAAATGATAACTTAATGGTAAAAGAGTCAAGAACTTGTCTCCTCAGCTTATAAAAAAGAATGCTATGGCTTGACTTGGATGCACATGTACCTAAAAGAGGAAAATAAAAATGATGGTAGAGTTCTTGATCAAGCAAGCAAAGATGTAAGAAAATGGCCAGAAACTGCAAGTAGGCAAATTTAGACTCAAATAGGTTGCATATTTTTAAAAGAATTCGCCAACATCAAATCCATCTATCAAAAATACAATAGGTTATTTATAAAACAAATTGAGAACTTAAATTGCTCTACTCAGCACTGGTAAGGCTACAGCTGGAGTATTATGTCCATTTCTGGGCTCCTCAGTATAAGAGACATGGACACTGAAAAGAGTCTAGCGAAGGGCTACAAAGATGATTAAAGGACTGAAGCATCTCTCAAAAGAGCAAAGGCTGAGAGAGCTGGAACTGTTTAACCTAGGGAAGTCTCAGAGGGAATCTGAGATGCAAGTACTTGAAGGAAGGATATAAAGAAAGACAGAGGTCTTTTTAGTGGTACCCAGTGGAAGGACTAGAGGCAATGAGCACAAACTGCAACCCAGGAGGTTCCTGCTGAACACCAGGAGACACTTGTCACTGTGAGGTGACTGAACACTGCAACAGTTTGCTCAGATAGGTACTGCAATCTCCACCCTTGGAGATGTTCAAAAGCTGCCTGGATGTAATAGGGGGCTATCACTTCTAGGTGGCCCTGCTTGAGCATCAGGGTTGGAATAGCTGACTTCAAGAAGACCCTTCCAACCTTATCCATTCTGTGACTCTATGATTCTATAACCGTTGGCTCATGTTCAGCTTTCTGTCAAAAACGCCCCTGGTACTTCCCAGCAGAGCAGTTCCCCAGCTCCAGGCAGTGCCAATTGCAGGGGTTCATTTCTTCCTTCTCAAACCCAGGACATTGCAACCTAGCAGCAAAGAACACCAACAGCTTCCTGGGCTATATTAACAGAAGCACAGCTAGCAAACCAAGGGAACTGATTATCCCCTTCTACTTCTCAGATCATATCTAGAATACTATACCCAGTCTTGGGAATTCCATTATAAGACACTAACAAACTGAAGCAAGTTAAGGAAAGGATTATCAAGATGGTCAGAGGGCTGGAGCACTGACCAGCAGAAGAGAGGAAACTGGGCTTGTTCAGCCTAGAGATGTCTTCAAGGGGCAATTAACAGCAGACTTACAATATTAAGAGGAGGTCATCAAGATGCATGCCAGGAGGACAAGAAAAACTGGACATGAATTGGAACAAGAAAGGTTCAGACTGGATAAGGGGAGACAGTTTTTACAAAGCATTAGAACAGGCTGTCCAGAACATACATGTAGTCTCCATCCTTGGAGGTTTCCAAGACCCAGCAGGATAAAGGCCCAATTTGGTCTTATCTCAGAGCCAACAATACTTTGAGCAGGACACCACAACAGAGAC